>OY764962.1:50929054-51003394 GCA_963668005.1 Melieria crassipennis | reverse complement strand
GAATATGCTAGACCCATATACCACACACACACATACATGTATAGGCATAAAAATGCACAAGCGCAGTGGTATGCAAGGGATTTATTTTTTGAGGGGAAGATTCTGTATATAACTTTTGAGGCGAATAACATTTGAACCATAGTTGGCATTAACAATTTACGGCAGCCATTTTCTGGTTTAGGAACCATGTACCGATGCTTTTGTCGATTTGTTGGGCTTTTCATCGAGATAGCAACCAGATCGATCCATTTCTAGAAGTTAGAGAGTTCTACTAAAAAAAGGAGTTCAACTTTAAAATAGCTACTTCCTCTGGTTTAGGGATCACTACCGAGAGAAACGTTACTACAAATATTGATCAGACTGATAGAAACGTTGAAGTAAACATGCTTAAGTCCACTTTCCGGTCTTTTCATCGAAATAGCAACCATATCGATCCATTTGTAGAAAGCTGGAGAGTCCTACTGAAGGAAAATTGTGCGTATTTAAGGTAGCTAACTCTTCTGGTATAGCAATCACACAGTATAGGAATCACTCAATGCCATTTGAACCACATTTGCCATTCTAAATTTTTATAACAAACATACATTTGGCATTTTGAACCAATAAAAAACTTGTTACGTGCGCCACTGCTCGCACATGTACACAGATTGCGTGAATGAAATGTTTATAAAAATGTTACGCGGCAATTCGGTTGCACAGTGCCCCAGAGGCATTGAAAAAAATACTAAATAAATGCATGTAAATACATACAAATATATGTACATATATATGTTTGTATATATATAATATATATTTACGCATATACTATTCATGTATTGCAATAAAATATTTGCCGGCTGTGTGCATTTGAAGTGCAATTTCAATGAATTTCTCTTGGCTCTCGGGACGTATGAGTAACATTTTGGCTCTTTCAATGTAAAGTGTGCAGCTGGCGCGGTGTTCATCATACGCCATGTAGGGCAAAATGAAAAGTTTTGCATTCTATATGTACAGTACTTGCCATGAAATTGAAATGGTGAAATGGTATCAAATGGTTGCGGTACAGTTCGAAAGTTGCTGCCCCGAGGTTTAAATTAAAGCTTATATATTGCTGCATTTCTATCAGTAGTACTCAAAATACTTGTGAGGCTGTGCAGTTGGATTGTTTTCACTGTGGGCAACCACAAGTTATGCCCCCAAAACCGACACAACAGCTTTGGTGGCTGTACTGGAAGTGGTGAATGGTAGTGAATTGTGCAGGCTGGCAGTGCAGTGGGTAATTGTGGCGTTAAATGCCGCATATCAGATTTGCACAACGACTGAAAATGAAACTAATTCGGTTTGTGTCATGGCGTGCTCACACACAGACAGACATAGCTAAATATAGATACGGCCATAGGCAGACACGGCAATAGACAGAAACGGTCACAGACAGCAACGGCCACAGACAGACATGGCTACACAGAGACGGAGCTATTTGCATTTGTTGAAAATACAAATAAAAACGCAGACATTAGAACAAATAAAAGGCGCCAAGAACGAGCTGCGACAGACAAGGGTCGTTAAATGTGACTGTGTAGCTGAGGCCAGTGAAAAAATGTTCGCACTTTTCAAACTCGTTTACAAAAAATTTCATTAAAATTGGAATACTTAAAGTTGTGTATTAAAGGAGTCAAAAGGATTCACTATTTGGTCCTTCAGGCAAATCAGAAAAACATTATGTGAGGTTGTTTGTCGTTAAGAATTAGTCAGTCTGGTGAACATGGATCTGGTCTACAAAGACGTTAGGTTATAAATAATTCCCAATCATTTTTCTTACCATTCCTGAAACCTTATTTGTGTGTGAGTGTGTGACTCAACACACTCAATGGAACAACTTCATAAAAGTGTTGCCGTATGCATTGTAGAGCACCATTTAGTTGTTGTTGTTGTTGTTGTTTTGTTTTCAACTGCTGTTTATACAACTGTTGAGTGTGACTGCTGCCGCGCTGACTGCATTCAAATAATTTAATTTAGCGAGCGCATTTACGGCACTCAAACACACACATTCACAAACACTGCAAAACTCACACACACACACAAGCAAAACTCATTCTCTCAACATGCCAACAACCATTTTCCAGTTACCAAAACCAGCGGCGGTCTTCTTAAACGTTTAAAGTTCAAAATTTAAAGCGCACTCGAACAGCAGAGACCGAGTTGGCAAGAAAGAGAACTGCTCGCAGTGCGTATCGAAGCGAGACAGCAGCAGTCAGTTGGCGTATCCGATGTCAACTTGATTGCAAGGCCGCACATGTGGCCAGCATCTATGGCCATGTCTATGTGTGTGTTGCATGCAGCATGTGGCATGCGGCACTTTGTACTTGCCGAATTTCACTTTGACAAGCAAATGAGACAAAACAACAACAACGACAATGAGAACGGCATTGCTTGCTTGCTGCCAACATTTGCCGACGAACATATGCACTAATGAGTGCGTGTGTTTGTGTGTGTGTATTAGTGTGTTGGTGTTGTTGTCTATCGATGTGTGTGTGAGTGCATTGCGTTCATGCTTCATTACCGCCAGCGGCCGGCCGCTGCCAGTTGCCTTCAATGCAACAAAGTTGCAATGCACTCTGTGTACTGCGTAGTTGCGAGTAGAAATTAGTAAAACCTACGCACCCTGTAGGGTGGTCCTGATTCAGTACAGTTTTAAAATACCTTTTAGGCTTGATGTAAGAAATCTCTGTGGTTAGGAGAGCAGAGTTTTTAAGGCTTTTTTTGTTTTTGTAATTTGGAGGCTTTGTTCAGAGATATGCTTACAGTGGCGCACACAGAGAGGGTGAGTGGGGATTGAGGGTTCAAATCCCCCAAATACAAAAATTGCTTTTGCAAAATATAGTTTCGAATGGAATTGAAATCAAAAGATGTACACAACAAGCAGTCGAATTTATTCACAGCTACTGTCAAATTGTCGTTGTTCACGTGCGAGTTTCTTAGTTTCTAGTTTAAATGTAGTTTTAATACGAAATCGAATTTTTCAGTCAAACTTGAATGAAGCTTAAACTCAGTAAAAACGCCCAATCCAATTAAGTTATTTACCTTCGGCTTCGGTTTCAGCCGAATGTTAGTATTGTAGTCGATTAATCGGCTTCAGCTAAAATGTATTTTTCATCGTCAACTATGACTTTTCTCATATTTCAGACAGCATATGGATTCCAATTTGAAAAAAAATCGTTGTCTTTTGAGGTGATTCAGGAATTGGCTCAATTTTTGGATGTTTCGTGAGAAGTGCTTATAGACCCGAAGAAGTGATAGTGGAAAGTAGCAATGTCTGATGACTATGTTGGATGAATGGGTAGGACATTCCATTGAAGTGCCTCCATAGTTTCAGTTAAAAATAGCCTCAAGGATCAAATATCTTCTTCGTAAGAAGTAATGCGCTGCTGGGTTAGGCTATAAGTTATAGTCTGGAAAAAGTGATAGTGGAAAGTAGCTATGTGTGGTGAATATGTTGGAAGGGGTAGAACATTTCATGCCTCCAGAGTTTGATTAGTTAAAATCAATTCAAGAATCAAAGATCTTCTTCGTAGGAAGTGAAGTGCTACTCGGCCAGGATATTAGTTGTATACCGAAAAAAGTTGCAGTGAGATGTAGAAATGTCTGGTGAATACGACTGGTGAGTCAGGAAATTCTGTGAAAGTACCTCCATAGTTTCAGTAGTTAAAAATAAACTCAAGGATCAAAAACCTTCTTTGTAAGAAGTGAACTGCTGCTCCAAAGAAGTGGTAGTGGGAAGTAGTCTCAAAGGTAAAATTAGTCAAAGATTGATTCAAAGATGAAAGATCTTCTTCGTAAGAAGTCTGGTCTGCTCGGCCAGGCCATGGATTAGTGCCTCCCCATTGAAGTGCCGCCAAGCTTTCCTTGACGGCTTTTGCAACATATGGCCCAGCATTGTTGTGCAAAAAGATCCCCTAAGTATTCTTTCAAATTATGTTTTATTGGCACTAAAGTTGACATGATTAGAGCACAAAGAAATAATTTTGTTTTCACTTCAGTGAAATGACATCAAAAGGTTTTTAGAAAGAAATTCTGATGTTTTCACATGAATGTAATTCCAATCCCATTATTTGTAAATACCTTCAAAACTGATTTATATCTCCCATTAACACATTTTTGCGCAGCACTCCACCCCATCACTCTTTATGGGCGCCGCATTGAAAAAATTGCGGTACGCTTTTGCTGCCTACCGCAGCGGCAAACGCTAACAGAGCAGACGCGCAACAGTAATACCAACAACAACAACACATATCCACCACTACACAATGTTGAAAAAGCTTTAAATGCCTGAAAATGCGTGCCACGCAGACAACTTGGCGCACCCAGTGCAACATTTCGTAGCAACAACATGCAACAACATTCATGTTGTACACCCGCGAGCACAATTAGGCATGACCGACAAATCGTGCGCTCCCTAAACATTTTGAAAAATGCATAGACGACCAGCGTTCGGACACGGTGACATTACGGCTTTGCGCTTAAGTTGTCGCCAAATAGCGGCGAGCAACATTTGTGTTTGTGTTGCGTTGTGTTTGTACAAGTCGCAGTGTCTCAAAGGTCATGAAACGCTGCGGTGAGAAGTCAAAAGCCGCCAGGTGGAAGTTAATTTTGCAGCTTTTGCAGCAATTAAACTTGAGGCAATTTGAGTGAAACTAATTCCAAGCTGTTCACTTGTCTGACCAGCCACTTGACTTGTCGTTGTTAGAGTTCTGGCATTGACTCCCGACTGAAAGGAATTGCGGGCTGCATGCAGCAAGAGTTGAATTTAATGCAGTGCAGCGGGTCAGTGGTTGTCTAATGAAGTTATGAAGATGAAAGGTATTCACTGTGCAGGTTGATGGACATCGATAAAGTAGAAGAAGATGAAAGGTTTAAGGCTTAGAAATTTTTACTCAAGTAAGAAGAGATCACATCGCTGGTTTCTTGGTGAAAAGAGATACATGGCAACTGGAAAGTTTTAAAGCAAGTTGCCAGTCTATATATAACAACTTGTTCGGATCAACTGTATATAATAAATATAATATCTTTCTTTACACTGAAGAAGCTTTCAACTCGAGATTCAAAGTTATTTGACATTAGTTACAAGTAACCTGATTAGTACTTATTAGGTTAGTGCTAACTAACCGATAACTCAACTCTGCTTGAATTGATGGCAAACTTAAACTAAGAGAACAATATTGAATGTATTAATTAATGTTTTATGATTTCTATTTTACATTTAATTCATATTTAAACTATTCATCTTCACATTTTTCAGAACACAATCCACCCAACTGTGGTACGCGCAAATGGCCGTAAATAAGTGACAAACACTGTAAATTTATTACCAATGAAATGGACAGGGTGGAAAAACCACAACAATAAATCCAAACAATTTTAAAACTGCTAGCAAAAAACTTAAAAATAGTTCAACAAAAAGAAAAAAAAAATGCGCGCATAAATTGGCGCAATTTCTGTGCGAGCATTGCTGAGGCAACACACAACAAAAACATGCCACGCCCAGTGTGTTTGTGCCAGCAACTGTCAGCGCCATTCGCGACACAACAGCGACAGGCAAAAAGTGCACTCGCTTTGCTTACGAAAACGAAACGCAGCACAAAAACGTCACACGCGCAGCGTAGCAGACGACGAAACAAAGTCATCGCTTCGGATGCTCAGAATTGCCCAAACAACTGAACGCCAGGCGTTGGTAGCGCATTGGCAAAGGGATTGAATGGAGTGGCGGCTAACATTCCACTCAATTTTGTGCATGACTGCAATACGAGTGACAACAACAAGAACAACAACCAAAATGCTATAAAGTTGTACAAAGAGTTGCACTGAAGAAGAAATAGCAAAGCAGGACACGAAATGATGAGTTGCGAATTAAACGTTTAGAGAACGTTTCAACAGGAAAAGTTGTCAAGCTAAGAAGCCGAGTTTAAAAATTGGAGAGAAGGAGAAAGAGAGGAGAGAAAAAAATAAGTTGAAATTTGTATTACCAAATGAGCCATACTTTCAATCAGTGGCGCACAAAGGGGGGCCGGTTTGGGGGTTAACCCCTCCTCTGAGTGTGTCTGTTGCGGAGGCAGCCACTATAACCTAACATAACGTAACCTAGGAGTTTAAATACCAACGTAACATGCCATGTGGCACCTGTGACCCTGCAGTAGTTAAAAGGTTAAAAAGGTTTTAAATACATTTCGTGTAAAACGATGTCTATGGGACGTTGATAAATGGCAAAAGAGCAAAACAAAGTTAAAAGAATTTAAAAGAATTTGCTAAGACTGAAAACCCAAATGTGGAAAAATATTCCCACAAATATTTCCCTGTGGAATTGCCTTCTCATAGGAGAAGAATTCTTAGGCAACAGGCGGTTTGAGCGGATTACATGCGAACATTGGCTATTAATTTGGCTTCGCTTTGAGTTTGACAATGCTACTGATTGTTGTTTTTGTTGTCGTAGTTGTTGTTAAAGTTTTTGTTGTCATGGTTGGTTGTAATTGTTTTTCTATGTACACATAAAACAATTGCTGTAATTTGTAGTTCTTGTTATTTGTGCTGTCATCGACACAAACAGGCAATCTATTTTGTTGTTGTTGTTGCCAATAGTACGCGCGTTTTTATTATGCTTCACTTCAATGCATTTGGCTCGCTTGTAACGTTTCAAAATAAGCGAGTGTTGCATTTATTTACATCGTAAACAACACCAACAACATTGCATAGAACAAAAACAACAAAAAGGGGGTAAAGCCAAAATCAACACACATCTACACACACAAACACAAATAAGGAGATGAACAGGTGCAAACTTACACAGCAGCACTGAAAACAATGACTGGCACCAAAAACCACAACAAACACACACACAAAACAAAAAAAAAACGACACATTTACTTAACACAATTTTTCGACGCTTCTCAACGTTGCAGCTACTCCGCTTTGCAGTAGAGCAGGTCAAGTTGCGTGGCCAACTGGTGAAAGCGGCGCCAGCGTTCGAGAATGTGGAGCAGCGCGTTGTGTTGGCATAAATGTGGCTCTCATTCTCATAAATTTTGCCCCCCGTATTTAAAATGTGCTCAACAAAGGGAAAACAATTTATAGAATTTTTTAAATTTGGAAGAAACTTTATAATACGATTTAAGTTTAAGTTTAAATGAAAACGATATTTAATTCTTTGAATTAATTTTTTAATGTTTTTTAGAATATTTATTGTTTTTTTATTTAAATTTTATAATACGATTTAAGTTTAAATGAAAAAAAATTTAACTTTTTGAATTAAGTTTTAATTTTTGTTAGAATATGTATTTAGCACAAAAATATTAAAATTAAAATTAAATATTAAATTTAATTTATAATTTTTTAAATTTTCTTGTTCTAAATGGGACTTGAATCTTTACTAAAAACTCTTTTAAATAATATTTAAATTTAATGCACGTAACCTGCCAATATGAAACATCTGGCAACACTGAAATGCGCACAATGGATCCAAAGCTCAGGGCACATTGTTTGTATTTGACTTTGTTGTTTGTTTTTGGTTGCTTGTTTGCTTGTGGAAATGAAATTTTATTTCTCAACAAACACTGGTTGACGAACAGTGACAACAACAATAACATCCAGTTGCCACTACTTCGACTTCCGATTTGCAGCCAACTAATTTCTATGAGAAACAACAACAACCACACCCGTCACACTAACAAGCAGCGCACCAACTGTCATTGCCGGCTGTTGTTGTTTTTGTTGTTGGCGTTACAGCAACGTTTTGACACTGTTTGACTTTGCACTTTGCTCGACGCGCGCGCAACGTTGCAACAACAACAACAACAACTGACAACATTTGTCTCCGACAAGTTGAAGCAGCGATGCGCCCAACGCAAATGCTTAGCAACTTTTAATCGCTGGGAGCGTCGGCAGTCACTTGAGGCAGTGTTGCGTTGCGCTCCTTGGCTGCCTGCAGTCGCTTTCTAACTATGCAGCAGCAGCGAAATTGTTTAATTTGCCTTTAAGCTGTTGTTGCTGTCGTTGTGTTCTTCTTCTTTTTCTCTTCTTACAATATCTGTTAGCCACACATAGCGTTGGCACAAATTGCCGCTCCGCAGCGGCTTCGCCATGGCTTCAAGTGCTCCAATTAGCAAAGAAATTTGCATGCAACTTTCAGGATAATTGCATGCAACAACGTTGCCAACTGTTTAATGATGCATTGCGCATAGTTTAGATTATGCCGCTTGTAAAGCTTCTATTTTTTGTTTTTTAAAGTGGCTTCATGTTGAAAAATGGAGCGCGGCGGTGGATTTTTAATATTTCTGATTAAACGTTTTGCAAATTCTATTCATTAATCTAAAGGAAATGCATTGTTCAATAGAAATTGTTCAAGTTAAATTAAACTTAACTGCACTTTCTTCATTTTTATAGCTCTAAATGCATCAAAATGAACTAAAATTGTTTTTATTTCGTTCTGAATGCAACATAAAAACTACGCAGCAGTTTGGCTGCAACATTACTCAACAAATTGTCCACAATACCATAGGTTAGTACATTGTTGTTGGCATAAAAATCGAGTAGTAATCGATACCATGAAAGCAACATGTGACGGCCTCGTAAAGATTGTTTGAATTTTGTTGTTATTGCAGGTTGCACTCAAATTTATTGAATTGAAGCGCAGAGAAGGTTAAAGCATTCCAAAGAGATGAATGCTCTCTAGAAGTTCTTGAGTTCAGCAGTTGAGTTTCATACTGTTTTCATTACTTGATGGAAGTTAAGTCAAGGTGTTTATGTGTCTTTAGCGCAGGGGATGAAAAATCTTCATAGGAACTGGTAGACCCGTGACCATCAGCTTGCCGTATTCTTGCCGACTAAAACACACCTTTTACCGAAAGTTTTTTTAAGGCAAACGGGTCGTTTTCGTTAAGCTAGAAAGTCACAGTTCGGAGCAGGAGACTGTAGTAATCTTCTCTGACACTGTTCGGCTCTTCTCAGACGCAGGAGGAATTCTTTAGGGTTTCTTTACTTTAATGAGTTTGTTTAACCTCAAAAGAAACCACATTAGAAATTTGCTGATGTTCAGCCAGAAATTGCTTTGGCTTAAGTAATCTTTTTACAGACATAAAGGAAGTGTATTCCCGCCTTTTCAACTGTAGTTTCACAGGGAAATCTTTCGGAGGGGGGAAATGGTAACTTTGAAGGCGGCTAAGGTTTTCGAAAGTTCAAGTGGTAGCTCATTTAGGTCATAGTTAACCCATTGTGGCACCACTAGAAAACCTTAACGAAACCCTAAATTTATCCAAAATGTAAAATCTGACAATATACAATAAACGTCAATCAAAGTTATAATGAAACTCTCTACTTCTTTGATATGTCAGCATCAAAATTCGAAATAAAAGTATAATTAGAGTCTTTCCTTCCAACTCAACACTGGTCTTTGCAGCTTCTATGCTTTTAACTTGCATTTATTTACTTTCTTTCCATGTACCGCAATCAACTGCACTTACATTGTTTTCCCTTCCAATTGCTCTCGTTTCATAAAATTATGGTAAACACTTTAGGCCAACTTAAGTGTCGTTCGTCGACGTCAACGTTGTCGCTAACTGCAATGTTGGCGTCGACTTTATGTTATCATCGTTCAACAAAGTTGAGAATGGCGCGCGCTAAGACTCGTTACACACACACATATACATTCACACGCATATACACATAATAACAACAGCACTTAGGCTGTAGGCATAGGTACACACACACATAAGCACACTTTGCATGCGGAAAAATGTCATTAAACCAAATTAAAACGACATCGTTATGTATGAAAAACATGTAACGCTGCGATATGAGAGTTTAAACTCACCCAAAACCATTCCTCTACTGTTAGCTGTGTGTGTGTGTGTGTGGGGAAGTGAGTGTTTTTTTTCGTCGTATGTGAAAATTTGTTCGAGTGTGTGTGTCTTTAAGTGCACATAAACACTTTACTGCTTGAGAATGAGCACATAATTTAATATAAATATGCCTGGCAAGGATAAGCAGCAGCAGCAACATGCAATAACAACAACAAGTATGACTACAACAACGCTCACTGGTGGCCGCATCATGTTGCCAACACATTTCACACATTTCAATTCGATGTAAAACCGTTGGCTGCTTGCATGTGTGATGGAATTATTGTGCAGTTTGTGTTGTTGTTGTGTCATTATTTTTGTTGTTATTATTGCTAATTGAACAGCGCGCGCGTCCTTTGGCTTGCATAATTGATAGCTGCCAATGCCACAACAGCTGCTGCTGAGGCGCTCAGGCAACGAGCCAGCTGTTCATCTGACATTCAGACTGGCCATAATTGGCAGATAGCGGAAAATACATGAACTGTACTGTACTGTATTTGAGTTGTCTATTTATGGATAGTGTGATTGATGTTTTGTTGTTTAATACTGCTTGATATATATATTTTTTTTTTATTTTTAAATGCTGCACAGAGCTGATGGTGAAAAAATACTTTGATTAGAAGTTTGTGACGTTCAGAATGGGTGTAACCGTTATGGAGAATAGTATGTAAACGAGAGCTGTATTCCAGTTTTTAACCAAATCATAGGAGTTTTTGTCTCTTTGAAATGAATCGAAAACCAAATCAATGAAATTTTTAACCCATTATGGACCAAAGTAACACATTATGTACCTTAATATGGTTTGAATTGCCGATTTTAGTGTTGAAAAGGGAACAAATAGAAAGTATTTTATGATTTTTATGTCTAGAAATGAGTATGACAAAAGCTTCCTTAACCCATTACTGATAAAATTGTTTACCTTCATAAAATTTAAAAAAAATTTGTATGTGCGTTGCAAATGGGAGAATTGATAATTTGATCATTTTTATGTAGAGAAATGAGTGTGGCATGCTTCTTTAACCCATTATGGGCCTAATTAACCTACTTTGTACTTTCGTTAAATTTTTAAATTTAAAAAAGGAACAAGGAAAAGGAACAAATAGAGAGTATTTATTGATTTTTATGTAGAGAAACGAGTGTTTTACGCTTCCTTAACCCACTGTGTATCAAATTAATCCATTTTGTACGTTTATGAAATTTAAAATAATTTTTTCATGGCCGATTAGTCCATTTAAAAAGAAATTGCTAGAATGTATTTGATGATGTTTATGTAGAGAAATTAGTGTGGCATTCTTCTTTAACCCATTATGGATCAAATTAACCTATTCCGTACTTTCATGAAAATGTTTTTACGACCGATTTGTGCATTGGAAAAGAAACAACTAGAGAGTATTTGATGATGTTTATGTTTAAAAATTATTGTGGCATGCTTTCTTAACCCATTACGGATCAAACTAACGCATTTTGTACTTTTATCAAATGTAAAAATATTTGTATGGCCGATTTGTGCATTGGAGATGGAATAACTAGAGAGTATTTGATGATTTTTTGATGATTTCTCCCTTAACCCATTATAGATCTAATTAAACCATTTTAGAAATTAATGAAATTAAAAATTTTGTTTCTATGTCCGATTAGTGCATTGGAAAGTAGAAAACTAGAAAGTTTTTGATGATTTGTATGTCTAGAAATGAGTATGACCAGCTCTCTTAACCCAATATTGATCAAATTAACCCATTTTGTACCTTTATGAAAATATAAAATTGTTTTTATGACTCATTTGTGCGTTGAAAGGAAGCAACTAGAGCGTTTTTGGTGATTTTTATGTCTGTAAATGATACGACAAGCTCCCTTAACGCTTTATGGATCAAATTAACCCATTTTGTACTTTTATCACTTTTATCAAATTAAGACATCTTTTATTTTCACTCATTTCGCCTTCAATTAATTGCGTTTTTAATATAATTTTGATTGCTCTTGTTGCAGGGTACATAAAAGTCGCTTTTAACTAACTAAAAGTCTGAAATCTCTCTCTTTGTTTGTACTAAGTTATATGAAGGTAAAAATAAAAAAATAAAAATAAAAATAAAAATAAAATAATTCATGCTCAATCGCTCATCTGCTCAGCTGTTCGTTTAATTTCCTTTTCATTCAATTATTTCTTTGAGCTGCCAGTTCCGGCAGTTTTTGCCGCAATGTCAGTTAACGCCTTAAGTTGCGTTATGCGGCCATAAATTACCGTTAAATTGCATATATTACCGTTATGCAGCGCTTATACAATGGATCGGGTAGGCGGCAAGCGGCGAGCTCAGGCTGCCAATTCAAGTATTCGTCCAGTGCAGCGCGCCACCGATTTCACACCGCGCAAATTATGCAATTATGTGTGTAAATATGTATGTAAAGTAGATATAAGTGTGTGTATGTTTGTCACAGCTACGACTTACGGCTGGCCACACAAACAACCAACAATCGACTGTGTATACAAATTTGCACTGCAAGTGGCAGACAACGTTGGCCAAACAGTGAACGAAAAGTGGCCAAGAAACTGATTAAAAATTGGACTTATGCTTTCAGGGACCCTAAAACTGAAAACATATAGAGTTTTCTTTTGTCAGGTAAGTGTTTCTATGCAAAAATCATTGAACCATGTTAGCTACCTAAATGTTAGGTATACATAAATTTGTTCCTATAGAAACTTTCTTCTAAGTTTTGTCCATCTGTTGTACGAAATTCAACCACTGTGCCATTTTGCCTTCGCAGTTGCCTGCCAATATTTATACGCAATGATATGGCAGCCCTTTATCCGGCTCATTTTCGCCAATTAATTATGAGTTTCAGTGGCACAAATGCGCTTTACAGAGTTCAGCATGAAAGGTAAGCAAAAGATTGCAAGTGGAATTTTTTTAATTTTGCATAAGAAAAGTTGACAAGCGCGAAAATTGCAACTACGAGATTCAATATTTAAAGTTATCCTTTACCTGAATTTTATACGAAAGTTGGTTAATTTGAAAGTTTAATACAATTTGACTATGAGTGGAATTTACTTTGATGAGAAACTCAACTCAACTATTATTGGCTTAAATTTCTAATGTAACCTTAGTCAATGCGGACCTAACCCAACCAAATTAAAAAATTTTTAAATGTAACGTTTAATGTTTAAATTGGAAAAAAATGTAAAAGTATTTAATTCAGTTCAATTCAATTCAATTCAATCAAATTAAGTTAAATTCTATTCTAGTCAATTATATTCAATTAAGTTCATTGTGTTCAATACAGTCAATTCTATTCAATTAATTTAGTTCCATTCAATTCTATTCAATTTCGTTCAAATATGTTCAATGTTATTAAATTCTATTTAAATCAATGGTAATTCAGTAAGAATCAAATCAATTTAATCAATTTCAATTTAATTTATTTTTGTTTAATTCAGTCAATTATATTAAAATATATTAATTCAATTAAATTCTACTAAATTCAACTAACTTCTAGTCAATTAAATACAATTAAATACAAAAGTTCCATTCAAGTCAGTGAATTCTATTCAATTATATATAATTCCATTCAATTATATTCAATTCTGTTAAATTATATTCAGTTATGTTCAATTTCATTCAATTTACATTTCAATCAATTCAATTTAATAAAATTCAATTCAATTTAATTTTATTCCATTTAATTTAATTCTGTTCAATGCAATAAATTCTATTAAATTATGTTAAAATTAACTCAATTCATTTAGACAATTCTATTCAGTTAAGTCAATTCAATGAAATTTTTTTCAATTTTTTTCAAAAAATTTGGTCTATTAAATTTTGTTCAATTAAATTTAATAAACATAAACTAAATTTCATTAATTTCAATTTAATTTACTTCAATTCATATTGGTCAATTCTATTTAAAAATTCTAGTAAATTCAATTAAGTTCTAGTAAATTAAGTTAAATCTATTCGATTCAGTAAATTCTGTTCAATTATATTAAATTCCATTAAATTCTACACAATTCTATTCAATTTTGTTAAATTATATTCAATTATGTTTGATTTCATTCAATTCTATTACGTTCTTCTTAATTCAATTCAAATTAATAAAATTCAATTCAATTCCATTTACTTCAATGCAGTCAATTCTATTTAATTATACTAAATTCTATTCATTCTATTCAGTTCAATGCAATTCCATTTAGTTCAATTCAATTCGATTCTAGTCAATTCTATTCAGTTAAGTGAATTCATTTTACTCAATTCTATTTAATTTAGTTAATTCTAGTTAATTTCAATTTAGTTAAATTTGATTCAATTTAATAAAAAGTCATTCGATATAGTTCAATTTAATTTATTTCTACTATTTCTATTCTATTCAACTTAGTCGATTCTATTCAATTATATTAAATTCCATTCAATTCCAGTCAGTTTTATTCAATTCAGTCAATTCTATTCAATTATATTTAATTCTTTTCAATTCAGTCAATTCTATTAAATTCAGTCAAATCTTTTCGATTATATTGAATTCTATTAATTTATATTCAAATATAGTAAATTCCTTTTAATTCAGTAATTTCTATTCAATTATATAATATGACATTATGTTAAATTTCTTTCAAGCCAATTAAATTATATGCAACTACGTTCAATTTCATTAAATTCGATTCAATTTTATAAAATTCAATCTTATTCAAGTGCAATAAATTCTATTCAATTCAGACAATTCTATACAATTATGTTAAATTAAATTATAATAATTCTATTAAAGTCTAGTCAATTAAAATCAATTCAGTTCAGTTCAACTCAATGTAATTAAAACCATTCAATTTAATCAATATAATCAGTTTAATCAACACAATGGATTTAATTTAATTTAATTAAATTCATTTCATTTCAATTCATTTAAGATCCATTTCATTCAAATCAACTTAACTCCATTCAGTTCAGTTAAATTCAGATGCATTCAATTCCCGTTAAATTGATTTAAGTAATTAATTTTAAACTTGAACTCAATTTGATTATCATATAAGTTCAATGTTAAATTTTAACAACAATTACCCTGCAAACTTTAACTTCAGTCAATTGTTGCCTAAGTCAACTCTAACCTAACCACAAATCTCAATTAATATTAACTTAAATCATATCAAACCAAATCTCAGTCAACCTCAATCAAATGTAACCTTAAAATTAGCTCTAACCAAACCTCAAATCTCAGTAAATTTTTATTTTAATCAATTATAATCTAAATCAACTCAAACTTAACCACAAACCTAAATAAATTATTGTCAGATAAGTTAAGTTTTACCAACTATTACCTTGTCAGCTTTAACGTCAGTCAATTGTAATCTAAATCAACTCAAACCTAACCAGCAATCTCAATTAAAATAAACGTAAATCAACTCTAACCTAACCTCAAATCTCAGTCAACCTCAATCAAATATAACCTTAAAATTAGCTCTAACCAAACCTCAACTCGTAGTAAATTTTAATTAATTGTAATCTAAATCACCTCTAACCTAACCACAAATCTCAGTAAACCTCAATCAACTCTAAAAAAAATCTCAGTAAAATTTAACTTTAATCAATTGTAATCTAAATCAACTCAAACCTAACCACAAATCTCAGTCAACATAAACCTAAATTAATTAATTAACTAATTAGTTAACAGCTGCTGTGGCTCAGTTGGTTAGTGCGTTTGACCGCGAGTGGAAGGCAGCAACCCCAGGTTCAATACTGCCTGTAATAATACCTAAAAAAAATAATGGGAAAACTCGTTTTCTCTTTCGGTGGCTGTCCTCTCAGCTGGAAACGGCAAACCTGTGAGAGTAAAAATTGCTTATGAAAAAGCTCCCAATCTGCCGTTCGGAGCCGGCATAAAACTGTAGGTCCCTTCCAACCGCGTACAAATTCACACGCACAACACGGGTGGTTGCGGGAAGCTAGGCCTTAGTCTCGCGTAAGCGGGCTGTCGTGCCAGTCAATTATTAATTAATTAACTTAAATCATCTCTAACCTAACCTCAACTCACCTAACCAAATTTCTACTTAAAAACTTCACATTACCCAACATCACCTAACAAAATTTCAACTATCTAAAAATCCACTTTAAAGTCAAGTTTCATCCGGACACGTATCTCAGGCAAATTCGATATTCGAAATTTCATTCCACACCTGTGGACAACAACAGAATATGCGAGACGACTATCAACGAGAGCAATTGGAATCGCGCCGCTCAGCTTGAATACGTGAATTTATCGTTGACACAAGTGTGCCGGTGACATTAATGATGCAGGCGCCGTGACAGGCAAACGGAAGTGCACAACAACAACAACAACAGGAGCAAATAAGCAGACAGGCAACTGGATGAATGGTCAGCTAAACGGAGCAGAGTACAACTGAGAACCGTGGGAAATGCGTGACAACTGGTCAAGCGAACAGACGAATGGATAAACCTGCAGATGCGGCAACGATTTTAGCAAAATTTGCACAGCATAACAACAAAAAAAAAACAATAGTGCAGGTACAATGACAGCAGCACAACCGATGCGATTCAATTGACAAAAACAAAAGCAAGAACAAGAAGAAGAACAAAGCAATAGCTCAGCATACGAAAGGGCCACACTGGAAGCGGCCGCAGCAGTGGGAGGCGTCAATGTTGAGTGCAGTGCAGTGTCATGCGTGGAAAAAGTTGCAAGTGTTATTGTTGTTGGCGTGCAGGAAGCATGAGGACAGCAGCCGGAATAATACAAATAAAAACAACAACAATTATAGCAAAACCAACGACAGACTAAAATAAAAACAATGACAAGGATCAACTTTTTTGCTTGTCATCTTTGGTTGTTGCTGTTGTTGTTATTGTTATTTCATGCCCCTACAGTGCAGCATGACTGGGGTTTTCTTGTTGTTTTTGTTGCTGTTTTAGCTATTGTTGTCACTGTTATTATTTTTTGTTGCTGTTGTTTTTGCTGTGTGCAAATAACTCTATTGTCAGCTTAGTCGGATATTGAAGTGAATTTGCTGCCGGCAAACATTGCGAAAAAAGTGGCACAAAACAAAAGCGCAAAATAAAACACAAAATGAAAATGTAAAAAATGAAAATACAGAAACAAAGGAAGAAAAAAAGAAAGGAGACGTATGGCTAAAATGAAAAACGACAGCAACCGGCGAACGAAGGCGATGACAGGCAAAGGTGTTTGACTTGTTGACGATGGCTGCTGTTGTTTGTTGTTGGTGTGTTGGTGTGTAGGTGTTGACGTAGTCGCAGCGGCTGCAGCTGTTGGCCGTAATTGAAAAAGAAACGCAGTTTATTGTCATTCGCGCTGCGAGCGGGACGAGAGCGGTCGCTTAGGACTCATGGCTCACAACAACAAATTGTGGAAAGCGCTGAACGCGTGCTGGCAGCGACAAAAGCCAAACTAAGCAAAATTAATTAAAACCAGAATAAGCTGAACTGTTTTCGGGGGCGGTACGGGTTGGAGGGGAAAGTAAAAAGTTGCACCTATGTTGGCAACATTGATGGCTATTGCGGCCTGTGGTTGTGCTGGCGATAACGTTGGCAGTGGCAGCAGCCATGGCGCAGCTAACTATTTGTCTGATTATTGACAATAAATGCGAAATGCGAAGAAAGCGAAAAAAATTAATTGGCAGTGCAAAGTTGAAAGCAAAGCAAAGTTGAATAGTAATGAAAAAAGGTACAGAGGGGAAAAAGGAAAAAAGCAAAAAAAGAAAGAGTGAGAGAGAGAGGAAGAGGAAGGAAGAAAAAGAGGAAGAAATCAGCATTTACTGGAAAACATTGGAAAAAGTTTGCTTTGAAAAAGTTTTAAAATATTTAAAGAGAAGTTAACGACACTTGCAGTTGCAGATAAACAAAGTGACCACACAAATAAAGCAAAAAATTGCAATGCTAACGAAAATGCAAAATAATGTATATGCATTTATTTATTTAATTTGTTTTATTGCTGGTGACTGCAGTTTAAACCGGTAACTTAAAATATTTAATTTTTCAATTCTGCTTATAGTAAATCGTTCAAGAAATGTTTACACAATATTCGAAGGAAAAAACTGGTCCACTGGTCCACTTAACAGTCGTCCAATTAAACTTTTCTTAAAATTCCATATGAAATCATACTTCAAAATGCAGGTTGACATTTTTTAAGAATATTTATAATTTTTAAATTTAATTTGCCTTAAAAAAATAATAAAAGTCAGGGAAGATTTTCTTACAAAAAGAGTTGCAATAAAATAATAAAAGATTGCACAAACGCGTGACCACTTTAAAGGAGTGGAGAAGAAACAGGCACACCAGAGACAGTCAAGAGAAGGAACAGTCACAGCAGTAGACTTCTCCGGGTGAACGTGCACCAAAGAAGTCCAAGGTGGGTCTGTTGGCCAATCAAGTCATGGCTACAGTTTTTTGGGATGCAGGCGGTGTCATTCACATCGATTACCTTCAAGAGGGTAAAATGATTACTGGCACATATTATGCAGAGCTGTTGGATCGATTCGACGCCGAGAAAAGTCGCCGAAGAAAGTTCTCTTCCGCCAGGACAACGCACCAGCGCACACGCGTGTAGTCGCTACGGCGAAAATCCATCAATTTGGGCTACGAACTGCTACCCCATCCAGCATATTCTCCAGATTTAGTCCCCTGCGAGTATTTTCTATTATCAACCCTGAACAAATGGCTCGGCGGTAAGAGATTTGGCTCGAATGAAGAGGTCATCTCTGAAACATAGGCCTATTTTGAGGACCTTGAGAAAACCCGTTATTTGGAAGGGATCAAAAAATTGCAAATAAGGAGACTAAGTTGAGAAATAAAACGTATTTTTGCTGAACAAATTTTTTTTATTCAAAAAGTCACTGACTCATTAAACTGCCCTCGTAACTGGATATCTGCTGCCAGCTGAAACTGTTGGCAAGTGTTTATGAAGCCTGCGTAGAACAATGCGTAGAAACTGATGAATAAAGTACTTCGCAAAATTTTCCGCCCTGTTCATATTGGCGACGACTATTGTATACGAATCAACAACGAGCTGTATGGACGTAGCGCAGTGAATTAACATCCAGTGGCTCCTCTGGCTTAGTCATTAGTCAGTCAGTCAGTAGTTATTAGTCTGCATTATGGACGATGAAGCTCTGACGAAAAAGTTGTTCGATGCGGTAGTTGGGGGTCGACGATGAAATGGGAGACCGTGTTTCCGGTGGAAGGACCAAGATGGTGTGGTCAACTGGAGAAGGTGCGACAAAGCAAAAGTTTACTCTCTAGGCCTTGCTGCTGGCCGTAACCCGGTAACTGCTTCTTTTGGCCAGTTAAGTAAGTAAATTCTAAAAAATATTATCCAAAAAGTATTCGCTGTAACATTTCAAACGAGCGGAGTTTTGTGAATCACAGCCACGTAACCTAACCTAACCTAACTATCCAGTACAAGAAATCAGCATAGAGTATTAAGTCACAAAATCAACAAAATTTGCATGCCTCCACCATTGACTCCACAACTGATTGATGCGCAACTATTGCGCGCACTTGTCAGGATTTTCGATGGCGACCGCATTGCTGTCCTTGAAGCGTGCAATACGAAAATGGCACAAGTCGAACGGTGTTGGCTAATTGCATGCATAATTAATAGACGAAATTTAGATATGTTGAGTCGAAGGCTTACTGTGTCAATAAATGCGCAGTGAGTGTGAGGCGAGAAGCGAGAAGCGGACAGCAGCCGTGGCCGGCGTGTGCACGTGAATATTTTAGTTGGACGCTGTGTGCGAGCAGCTGTCGTCGTATTAATTGACATTTGACCCATTTACGTTAAGCGCGCGTGCACACTAATAAAATCCAACAATGCCAACAATAACAACAGCAACAATAACAATAAACCAACAGGCGCATATAAAATTTACATTGTTTTGCACTTTGCTGCAACTTGGGCAACACGGCGAGCAACGCTGCGCTGCACTGTCGAAACATTTTTCGAAGCAATTTGAAGGGAGCAGAGCAGTGAGAGGAAGGAGGTGAGACAGAACTGATGGCGGCAGACTTTTGCAAAACATCCATTTAACAGCATTTTGTCCTTTGCGCTGCGCTGGCAGGTGTGCTGAGTGCATGCGAGCGAGTAGCCGCGCAAAAGTCCATAGTGCACAAAAAAATTTAAAATTCAATGAAGTTAATGGTTTGTCAAAGTTTTATGCTTTAACAGCGTTGCCGCTTTGCCACTCTGCCGCATTTCTCGGATTTTCTGTGCGCTTCTGCTCGCTTTTATGGCTGTCAGTGGGCTGTCGCTACAGTTCGGCGCAATTTTCGGCTTTTCCTTTACTCAAACATACCAACTTATCTGTGTGTGTGTTTGTGTGTTGAAAGTGCATTGAACTCGTCGCTGCTCACGTTGCATATTTGGGCCAGTAATGTGCGCTGCCATTTTCATTTTCCATGCCACTCGCCGCCACTCGCTTTTCCACCTTCGCCGTTCAACTGGCCAACAACTTCGCTGTTATTTGAGTGCCTGCAAATATTTTTGCACTCTGACGTCGAGTGTAATTCGGCCATGCAACGAACGTTGGTCGACACTTCAAGGTGGGCGGATCGGTGGTGCCGCCTTGTGTTGTTGCATTGGTTTAACGCCTGCGGCCACGTTTGTGTTCGTTTGTGTCTGTTTGTGAATTTCGTCAATTTTGAGGGGAAGCGGGTGTGAACTGAGTGCCGCTGTAGAGCTGACTTTGGCAGCACATTTTGGTTCTTCCTGTTCAATACGTCCGAAGGCTGCAAATTTTTGATCAATTTGCTTAATTAAAATCAATGCATTTCAATATGTTTAGCTCACTTTGAAGTTGGAAGAAAAGTAGACAAGCTGACAAGCTTAACAGATTCAAACATTGGCTACGTAATTTACATAAGAATAAGTCTGGTATTCGCATCAGACTGCAAATCCCCCAGAACCGATACTGCCGAAGTTGCTGGAACGTGAATCGCGAAGAAACCTTAGACGATTATCTCTGTACCTGAACGGCTATGGCTAAGAATCCCCCATAACTGCAGGGACGTGAAACAGAGATGTGCTGCTGGGAGTGGGATCCATAAGAAAGTTCATCTGTAAAATCTGGTCTTGTTTTTCTTACGGATTACTCTCTGCTAACCTTAGAGATGTGGCTACCTAAACGAACTGAGAGTGAGCTCTATATGGAGGTTCATCTAAACATTTTTTTTCTTGTGCATTACTATCTACTAATCTTAGAGATGGTGCTACCTAAACGATGGATGTTTGTTCAAAAATTCTGCAACCAGTGAGTCTGTCAATAATAAAACTTTGATTTGAATGTACAAAAGTTTGTTGTAACTGGTACCTAAAAGATCTATTGTAATCCCATAATGACTCATAAGACAAGGACAATCTCATCTGAAACTAAATCTAACCTTACCTTACCTACTTGGAGTTCCAAGTTTCAGATCTTTTTCTGAGGTTAAAGTTGCCGCTCCTAAGTGGCAAAAAGTTTTTCGGCTGAAGCAGAGTAATCATAGGAAACATTTCTGGTTCTTGATTGGATTTCTTGCAGATATCTAAAGA
This sequence comes from Melieria crassipennis, assembly GCA_963668005.1. Lineage (NCBI taxonomy): Eukaryota > Metazoa > Arthropoda > Insecta > Diptera > Ulidiidae > Melieria > Melieria crassipennis. The sequence goes on along the minus strand of OY764962.1, from coordinate 50,981,999 downwards.
GGAAATTCCCATCTTTTGGAAATAATACCCGAGTGGACGTTGACCAGTCAGGTATGAAGAGAGGATGCGAAGGTGTTCCTTCTTTAGTATGAAAAGTTTTTTCCTAAATGTTTCTGGTTTCTGGATGTTTTTCTCTCAGACATTCGAAGAATAAATTCCCATCTTTTTGAGATGATGCCCGAGTGGATTGTTTTCAGTCAGGTATCCAGAGAGGATGCAAAGATCCTCCTTTTGCAGTATGAGGAGTCTTCTCCTGAATCTGTCTGGTTCCTGATTACATTTCTTGCAGACATCTGAATAGGAAATTCCCATATATTTACCCGAGTGGACAGTGACTAGTCAGGTATGAAGAGAGGATGTCGTCTCCTTCTGGAGGTGTTTTCGCCTGGATTTTTCCGGTTCTTGATTGAAATTCCTACAGATAGCTGAAAAGGAAATATCCATCTCATTTAGATGATACTGATTGCTTTTCCTACAGAGATTCGAAGAAGAAATATCCATCTTTTTGTGATGATACCCGAGTGGACAGTCAACAGTGACCAGTCAGATATCCAGAGAGGACGCAAAGGTCCTCCTTCTTTAGTATGAGAATTTTTCTGAACACTGTTTTGTCTGCAGTTAAGAACTGTTTTGCCTGGCGAAATCCAGTGCTATTGGTTAATTGTGTGGCAAAATTTTGGTCTACCTAATTCTTTAGCCATTCTTCTATGTGTCATTTGGTCAGTTCAGAGAATGGTTTAGGGCCTCCCAGTAGGCGTATTTCACTTCTTTTCTCAATTTGGTCCGACTGTTCATTGCCTTTGTGATCCTAGTGTCCTGAAATCCAGTGTAACTCTATGAAGTTGCAGTTAAAGTTAAAAGTTTTAATACTTAACTTTCTGCCATTTGGCACCATTTCCAGCACTGAGATTAAAAAAATTATCAAAATAATCAAAAATATATAACATACCCATTCATCAATGTGCAAAAATGCCTCAAATTTTCTACTAAAATATATTGCAACAAATTGTTCAAATTCATGGATTTATATGATTGAAAATTAATTGCACAATATTTATTTTTAATTATCTAAACCAACACACACACAAAAACACAGCGACGAGACAATATTTATGTCTGCAAAATGCAGGAATTATGTGTGTATTGTGTGTGTGTGTGTCTGAGTGTTGTAGCACAAAATTTACACTTACAACTAAATGCAATTAAAATACCCACTAATTGACATGGCACAGCTACCGACAGCAGTAAAACTGCACACAACTTGTCGGCTTCGCCACACGCTTCGGCTACGCGCTGCGTGTTCTACCCGGCAGCGCAGTAAATTATGCAAAATTTATATGCCACGCACTTTTGGGCGTGACTGTCAATTGCCGAAAATTGGCAATTTCAATGCGCCTTTCAATTAGTTAAATGAGCATAAATTGTTGTCAGGCTAAGTTTCATAATTTATTTACACCATAAATTTAGGTAATATTGCATTGGGATTAGTAATAATTTGCAGCTATTTTAGTAGAAGAATGCTGATCAATTAAAACTAAATTCAATTTAGAACAATTATTTTGCATGAAAAAAAATTATTATTTTTGCATGACATTTAAAGCTTTATTTGGCATAATTTGAATGATACAATTTTGGTCAAATATGAATCGTTTTGTTCGATAACTTCATGGCATTTTGAAGGTAATTTTATTTATGAATAAAAACCTTAAAACAAGGCGAATTTTTTCTTTGTTGATGCCCACCTTTGATGTATCCTCAACCAAAACTGACTCAAGCAATCACTAAATGGTCTGATAAGTCTCTTAAGTATGACATCTTATCTTTCTAATGCTATTTACTGTATTTCGATCGGTTTTATACAACACGAGATACAGAATACTAAAGTCATCTATTGGGGAAATAATGGAATTTCTTTGTACCACCTTTCCTACTTATTTCTTTCTTGCTCAGTCAATCAATCACCAAACTGTCTGCGAAGTTTTTTAAGTACGATATTTTATCTTTCTATTTCCATCTACTGTATTTCGATCGGTTTTATATAATGTAAGATACACATTAGCAAAGCTATATATTGGGAAAATAATGAATTTGCCTTTTACCATCTTTTCTACTTATTTTTTTCTTGCTCAATGAAGCAATCATGAAGTTTTCTGAGAGTTTTCTAAAGTACGACATTTTATCTTTTTAACGCCATCTAGCGTACCCGATTGCACATATACAACGAAATATACAGATTGCTAAAGCCATTTATAGGTAAAATGAAAGATTTTCTTTTTACTACTTCTTCGACTTCTTTCTTTCTTGCTTATTCTATCTTTTTTTCTTTAACATTGTTTCTTTCTACTACTCCTTATGTATTTAAATTAAGATTCTGCTGCTTAATTGAGGCTTTCAAATATTAAAAAAAATTGTTTTGTTGTGCACAATGTGGCAAATATTTGCTACACAAAACTCTGTGAAAATCACACAAATCGTGGCCATTTGCAAATGTTTATAAGTTTAAGTTTAAGTTTTTTATTCGATATAGCTTCTGCTATTCACATTTTTGAAAAGCTCATTCAATTTAAAAGTGATTTACTTTCACATAAATTATCAAAAATTAAAATAAATTAAAGCAATTAATTTAATTTTACTAATTAATTAATATTCATAGGGGAAACGAATTTTTATGAAAAGAAAAAAGTGCTTATTGAAAATATTGCAACATATCTATATAAAATAGAGGTATTCACAATTTTCCATAATGCGCTACTTTATAATTGGGTAAAGTTTTATGGTTTTTATGGCTTAGTTACTTTAGTCTGGTTAGTGATGTGTTGAGTGGTGAGTTTGTATTATTTTTTCTAGTTTTAAAATACAAGAACAAGTAAATTGAATTTTGAAAATTAAAATTTCCAACAGCTGAGCTGAGCAATAAAAAAAACAATTCAACAATAATTTCTACTAATTCCTAGAAATGCTGTCAGTGCATTGATTTGTTGTTTGATAGGTTTGATGATTCGAAATTCACAACAATTAACTTTTATTTAACCAGTAAAAGACCCAATGCGTCTATTGTAAAGACCCTAATTAAAATTGTAAAACTGTTGTAATCATAAAAACCAACACAAACTGTTGCAAAAACCACCAACCCAAAGTTGTCTTGCTATTTTTTCATTGGTTCATAATTTTTGCATATTTTTCGCACATAAATTTTTCACTCATTAAATTTAAGTGCAAATATAAAACGATTTAATTAAATCAAACAAGTCATATTTGTATTACTGTCAGCAAAAAGTCAACCGCATTATGGCGCAATTATTTTGCGTAAATTTCAATAAAACTTTATGCTTTATTTGAAACTCATTTTTAAAGCCAGCAAAAGTTGAACTACGGCGCCATTTTTCAAACTAATTTGGGGGTTTTATATTTTTGTTGGTTGTCTGCTTAGTTGTTTGCTGCACTCGTATTAAAGTTTCATACTTTAAATTGTGCAGCAGTAAACTGGCCATTGTTGTTGCCGATTACACAGTGGAGCACGTCCAATTAACTTGACAGCTTAGCAGTTGTTGGGCAGTGACACGCGCACATTTCACTGTCGACTTTCGAGTGTAAATGTTTCATTTTTTGGTTGTTTTTGCTATTGTTATTTTTAGGTTTTTCATTGGCGGGGCAAAGTGCAAAAAAATAACAAATAAGAGTTACACACACACTGACGAGCGCTGAGCTATTGGTCTGATTACATTTGGCATTTGACAGCGACGGGGCGTTAACTACTTTTCGTTCGAACATTTTTAATTAGTTGGAATTAAATAAAAGCAACTCATGGTTTTAATTTTGCTTTAATTTAACACACACATATACATATAAATGCTGATGTGGACACATAAAATAGCTGCTGTGCACACCGCAAATAAAATGAGGTTTATACAGATTTGGAAAATATTGATCCCTAATAAAATTGAAATATGGGCATAAATTTCAAATTGGTATACACAATTTTTTGTTTACTTCAATACAAAATGGAAGTTTTGTCCCTTCTTGAATATAAAATACAGATATAACTACAAACATTTTTATTCATTTCAATACAAAATGGGTCTCAAATGAATTAAATAAATTAAATGTCAATCATACGCCTCCGAGGCGTTGCCACTCATTTAACCTTAGATCAAAATTTTGTCACTTAAATTAATGCAAAATGGGTTTGAAATAAATTAAATGTCACTCATACGCCCCCAGAGGCCCTCAAAATGTTTAATATTTACATGTTTGCAAAACAATATTCCCAAACAAAACTCAAATACGCACAAAATGAATCGTAGACCAAATGTAGTTTCACTTAATTGAATGCAAAATGGAATTCAAACGACTTAATGAGACTCACACGCCTCCGAGGCCCTCAAATTTTTTAATATTTACATATTTTTAGAATATTATTTCGAAACAAATTTCAAATATGCCCAAAATTCATTGTAAACCAAAAGTGTTGTCACTTCTTGAATATAAAATAGGACTCAAATAAATTAAGTGTCACTCATACGCCCCAGAGGCCGTCAAATTTTTAAACATTTTACATTTGTAAAATATTATCTCGAAACAAAATTAAAATATGCACTTATTGAATTGTAAATCAAAAGTTTTGTCACTTCTTGAACATAAAATAGGACTTCAATAAATTAAATGGCACTCATACGCCCCAGATGCCGCACTGAATGTGAGATTTACTTGAGGGTGTTTCATTAGTTGTTAAGTTCCATTGCAAATAAGTCAAAAAATACCTGAAATAATTACAAATAAAAATAAGCTAAGCAATGCATTTTTAAAATGAGTTAATTAAATTTTCTTCTTCTCCTTTTCTTTTCCTAGAAATCATTTAAATGCAGAATTCAGAAACTTGACAACTCGTGAAAGCACATATTGACAACTAATCAGGTTTTATTGGACCTACCTAATCGACAGATGTGAATACGTTCAAAGGATATGATTTTTTGATATTGTACAAGTTTTATTTGCTCTTGAAGACCAATTTATGATTGAATCATAATCAGCGTTAAGGTAGCAAGAAATACAATTTCTTATAAATATAATTAAATTGCCATAATCAAAAGCAAAAATGTTCAATATGTGGTCTTACTTGAATTGGGATTCGAACTCACAATGCTATAATTTATAGTCAGACGCTTAAGGATTTAGTTACGGTAACTTAAAAGATAGTTTCATATAAATAGAATAAAAAAATATTGCTGGGGGATACAATTTCATTAGGTGGCATTGCTTAAAATGGGATTCGAACTCATGATTGTATAATTCAGTGTTCAATACTTTAAGAACTTAGCTTAGGTGGCCCAAAACATAATTTCATTCAAATAGAATCAAACTGCAATCGTCGACAGATAACTTGTTATTACTTCGTGTTGATTGAGATGGGGATTCGAACTCACTGTCCTATTATACATAATGCAATGCTCTAAGAACTTAGCTAAGGTGGTTCAAAACTGAAAATAATCCAATAGAAACAGAATGAAATTTCAAAGGCTTAAAGAAAAGTGTTTCTACTATGAAATGTTGATTGAGATTTTAACCCATGGCTTTCTGCCTCGCACTTTAACTGGTGAATTGGGTCGTAGTGGTAAGTAGAATATAACAGAACAAGCATTTCTAAAAATTATTTCGAAAAATTCACAAGTTACTCATACGCCCCGTATTAGAAAGCTTAAAAATGCAGCATATGTTTAACAGTGTAGATTCAAATGTAGCAATTATTGCTCGTAGATCACACACACACACACATACAAACCTATACGCACACCATCCTCCTCTCTCCGAACTCGTTCTCTCACACACACACACACAAACAGATACTTTCCTGCTCTGCCAAATGCCACTGAAAACGTCACAATTCCGTGCCATTCAACGCCAGTTTGATGGCTGCACATATCCGAAACGGATGAGGACAACGCGGGGCGTATAAATAAAAATTTCCCACCTATCGCAGACACCGGCGCCCACTACGGTGACTACTGTCACAGCACAGCTCCACAGTTGGGTCAAATGAATTTCCGTTCGAATTAAAATTGAATGCTGGCGAACGGGTGTGGAACGAAGGGCGAGGCCAATGAGAGGCGGCGTCGGGTTAAGGGCAGCCAATGCACTCTGTCTGTGCAAATATTGAAACGTTTAAATTGCATAGTTGGCCAGCAGTATGTATGTATGTATGTGTGTGTGTGTGTGTGCATTTAAAGCGTCCCAAGTGCAGCTTTAAATTGCTTGCTACTTATTTCATATACATTCATATTTAAACTAAACCGAATTCTTATCAGAAGCGCCAACAATTTATGTTTGAAAAAATTCATTTTTTTTGTTTTTGGCGTTTTGCATATTTTAGCATACTTTTGACAAATTTTTTTGCTGCTTTTGCTTTAATTTTTGCACATGCCAATATTTTATGCTTTAAGTGATTAAATAAAATTTGATTAAAATTGCATTCGAACATTTGTTGGCATTTAATTTGCGTAATTGCCATACATTTATGTTATTGTATGCAAAAATTGGAGCATAAAGTTGTGAAAATTGTAAAAACGAAATTACACATTACAATTAAATACTTTGAAGCAAACAAAACAAAAAATGGATTTTATTGACACATTTCATCATTCATACACATTACGCAACACATTCGCATTATTTATTTGTTTGGCATTTACAGTTTGTGAACAAATTAATTTTGAAAATCCACATGACAAACAAAAAAATGTGTATGAATAAATGATTTATTTCTCATTTAAATACGAAACGTGTGTGGGATTAAAGAGATTTTGTGAAATTGATTTGACTTATTTTTAATTAATTAAATATTCCAAGTGACAACGTGTTGGAGTGTAAACAAAACTTGCTTTTAATTTGAATTTTTGTATCAGTATTAGTTAGTTATACTAGATGACGTTAAATAGAAAAGATTTCGTACTTAAGAAACTGTTCAGAGAGTTTGGTGATTGGTTGTGTGAGCAAGAAAGGAATAAGTAGAAAATGTGGAAGAGAGAAAATCCTTTATTTTTCCAAAAGATAGCGTTAGTAATCTGTTTCTCGCGTTATATAAAACCGATCAATCATACAGTAAGAAGTATTAGAAAGAGAAGATTTCGTACTTAACCCATTTTCGGCCGCTACCAGAAATAGCCAATATTTTTGTAATTCCTTTTAAGGACTTACATTTAGGACCTTAATCAAGAATATTTTTGGATTTTTCTTGTTTTTTTTTTTACAAATTTTTTTTATAAATTAATAAAAATTCAATTTCAAATAAAAACAAATATATATGTACATAGTTTTAGTCAAATAATAATCAAGCATGAAAACAAACAATTGTTGGCTTATATATGTACATACATGACGACTTCTGGCCAATCGTCGATTTTTCGACCACTGAAAAGTACGCGGTGCTGAGAGGTAAAAATATTTTCATAATCTTATGGATATCAATTGATTGTGGTAATTTGGTCTTTAGGCTTCGTAAATAATCGTAAATAATAAATCAATAATTTGAAAAGGTTATATATTTTTCAGAATATTCAAAATATGACTAAAAAATGCTTTTTTCGTGCCTTCACCAACATCTCTAAAATTATTGTTTTTTAAAAAAATTATTATTTCGGGGTTACCAAAAGACCAAAGCTATTTTCTGCATCAAAAGTTCAAAGATATAATGTCTAAGTGCAGAGCTACTATCCTTCAAACTGGCTGGTCGAAAAATCGACCAGCGGCCGAAAATGGGTTAAGACACTTTTTAGTCAGTTTAGTGATTGCATGACTCAGTTTTGTTTGAGGGCGCATCAAACATAGATACCAAAGAGATATTACGATTTACAGTTTTTCTTCAACTAAGGCGAATAGCCAACCAACTAAGTAAGCATGAAAGAAAAATAAAGAAGTACAAAGAGAAGAAGAAATAAGTATAAATAAGAAAAGAAGGAATGAATAAGCAAGAAGGAAATAATTAGAAATTCTAATGAAATAATTAGAAGATACAAATTCTATCCTCTAATTATTTATTTCTTGCTTATTCATTCCTTTTTTTCCCATATATTATAATTTCTATGATAGAAGACGAAATAAGTATAAATTCCTTCTTTTCTTATTTATACTTATTGCTTCTTCTATCAATTATAATATTTCTCCAATAGATGACTTTAGTAATCTGTATTTAACGTTGTGTAAGTGCAATCAATTTATGCTGGAAGCCGTTAGAAATATATAATGTCGTACTCAGACAGTTTTGTGATTGATTGACTGAGCAAGAAAGAAATAAGTAAAAAAGGTGGTAGAAAGACATTGCATTATTTACCCAACAGATAGCTTTAGTAGTCTCTATCTCACGTTGTATAGGTGCAATCGAGTTATTCTAGAAAGTTAAAATTTCATACTTAAGAATCTTCTCAGATAGTTTTGTGATTGTTTGACTGAGTTTTGTCTGAGCGTGCGTCAAAGATGGGCATGAACAAAAAGAAAATTTTTGTCCAGTAGATAACTTTGTCCAGTAGTAATCTGTATTCAACGTTGTTTAAGTGCAATAGGATTACGCCAGATGGCGTTAGAAAGATAAAATATCGTACTTAAGAAACTTCTCAGACAGTCTTGTATTAGTTTGACTCCGTTTACGCGTCAAATATGGACACCAACAAAGAGAAAATGCCCTATTTGGCAGTTTTTCTTCCATTAAGGTGACTAATGTTTATGATTCTGTTAATGTAACCACTCATCACGTGATTGTTTGATTGATTGATTCCATTTTGGTAACTTTGATCTCAATGATGGACAACGCTCTGAAAATCCAACCGTCAACAATGTCAATAAAATCAAATCAAATGAAAATCCTAGAGTCCGATTGTCATGTTACCAATGTTTTGATTGTCGAGGAGCTAAACACGGCATAAAAAACCATTTGCAACCACTTGCAAAAAGGTGGATACAAAAAGAAGCTCAATGTATGGATGGAACTTTCGTTTACAAATCTCTGCTAAATTGCAACAAAATCTACACATTTCAGAACTGGATGCTTACTGGTGATGAAAAGTGAATCCACTAACGTTAACTTCAAGCAAAATCGATCGTAATTGAATTGCATTGAGTCGGTCAAGCCAAGATTGACGGTCAGAAAGGTTTTGCTGCATGTTTGAGGCAATTTGCAAGAAATCATCTACTTTGAGCAAAGAACTATTCTTACCTATAGGTATACGTACAAACTCTTAATTCAGACCTACACTGACAAAAATTGGACCATCTGAAGGAAGAAATTGCCCAAAAGAGACCAGATTTTGCCCATTGGAGAGGAATTGTGTTCATTAGGACAGCGTCAGGTCATACACACACATCAATAGGGACTCGCTAGAAACACCGGGAGCTTGGTTGAGAGATTCGAGCCCTTTGACTTTATTGTTCGAACCTGGCATCAAGTGATTGCCAGCTTTTTCTGTCCATGCCGGACAATTTTGTTGGTAAAAAATTTGCTTTAAACGAAGCTCCTGAAAGTCGACTTTGCCAATTGTTTGACAATAGGGACGAGGGTTTCTATGAGCGAAGCATAATTGGATTTCTTTACAAGTTATTTGACCTAAATTGGACCATTTGAACTATGCCAACTATGAAGTCTTTAATTTTAAGCAAACTAATTCGTACTTTTTTTTACTACACCTTATTAAAATAATTAAGTACCTAATGATTTTATTAATTTTATTTAAGTTTGATTATTACGTTGTGATTATTAATGGTTAGAAGTCATCAATTGTTTATCAATTGAAACTAAAAGTATGCTTGAACTACTGAATCAAATAATTGTAGTTATGTGCATCAAAAGTTAACAAATTATTTTTAGTTACTGATAAATATTCACTTGGCTTTACATTTCAACTTACTAAATGTTTCTTTAATCACCAATTAATTTTTTGTAATAATAGTTGTCATAGAATTCTTACTATAGTAATCATAAAAATGATTGCAATTTTATGCCACTAAAATTGCATAAAAATATGCAAATCAAGTAAATCAGTAAATAAAAAAATCTTTAAAAAAACACACACACAAACTTGTACCAAACTGAATGCCACATCACTATCTGCATACATTTTGTACAGCGGTTGCAAATGCATTTCCCCCCCCGAGATGTGCCGCACCCTACGTTAATTTCATTGCTATGCAGATTTGAGTTGGGCGCTTCGCAACGCTGAACACTTAAGCTGCCGCGGCGGCGGCGCTGCCCACTCGGCCGCCATTTCGCATTGCTGACGAATGCTCGGCGCACTTTGTTTGGGGCGCGCCTAAACGTATGCAACGGTGGCGGCGCCAAATCATAAACCAACCGGATGCACACTAATTTTGGCCGCTGCTGTTGCCGTTGCCTTTTCGTTTTCTATGCAATGTTGGCAGTGACTTGTGCGGCATTGTTAGTGTTTTTGTTGTTAATGTTTTTGTTTGCTTAGCGCTATTGTGCTCCCGCTGGTTTTCGTAATTGTTCGGCGCTGCGGTAATTTCCGCCGCTAGCGGACACATCACCACCGCTCGTTAACCTCGCGCCCCCCTCGACCGCATTGGCCGGATGAATGATACCCAACACCGCAGGAGCAGCAGCCAGTTGCGCTTGTTGCCTTGTTTGTGTTTTCGCTGGTTCGCTGGTTGTTGCTGTGCCGCCAACAATGCATCTGTCTGTCTGTCTGTCTGCACAACAATGCGTCTGTCCGTCTGTGCGCGTGTTTTGCTGCTGCGATAAGCGCACCAAGGCCCGCACATGTCGTGTTGCATGTTATTGTTATTGTTCGTTTGTTGTCATTTTGTTGGCGTTGCTGTTGTTGCCCTAGTTCTGTGGTTGTTTTTGTTGTTGATGCCACACACACACACATGGCTAATCTCGTTGAATGCATTGCGCATAGCTTAGTTTAATTTGTTGTAATTGTTGTACAATAATTTTTGCTGTTGTTGTTGTTTCTTCTGCCATTTACTGAAATAGTTTTGTGTGTGTTTGTTTATCTTCAGTGTTCATTGTTTCTCCAAGTGCACATTAAACGTTTATGTAGGCCGTTGCTCAGTGTTGTTGTATTTGTAGTCAAGTTTTTTATTGTTGTTGTACAACAAGTACATATGCACTTTTTAATGGTATTGGATTTGGAAAGTTTCTAATAAAATATTAAAATATTTGAGGTTATTTCTGTGTTAAATACAAGGGAGGGGGGTTTGATTAGAATCCTTGTAGACAGTGTACACATGGTGATTCTTTTGAAAAGCAGTCTTCAGTAAAAACATTTCAGTCAACTTTTTATTAGAATCTTTCTAGATAGTATCAACCTGGTAATTCTTTTGAAGTGCAATCTTCAGGAAACCATTTCAGTGAACTTTCTTGATTGGAATCTGATGAAGCTTTGATGAAGTCCTTGCCATACATACAGACAACATACACCTGGTGATTCTTTTGAAATGCAATCTGCAGGAAAACATTTCAGTAAACTTTCTTGATTGGATCTTATAGAAAGCTTTGATGAAATCCTTGTAGACAGTATCAACCTGGTGATTGTTTTGAAATGCATTCTTCAGAATAAACAACCAGTTTAGATACCTTTGATTGCCCAGATCTGAACCCATGCTGACTAGGATAAAGGAGTCTTTCGACTGCAAAACACATTTTGGTTTTAATGATTTTAGTCATTTAGTCAACAAATTTGGAGACCGCTGAAAGTTAAGAAATCAGTTCATAATTAGCGACATTGCTTTCATTCCCACTTTTGTAAATGGGGAAGATGAATGCAAGTTTCCAATTGTTAATAAAAACAACATCAATCTAGCTTTGATTTACCTCACTTTGGCCACAGCTGCCTTCTTTATTATCCTTGACAGCAAAATAAACTCCTTTAACTACGCAGTGCGGCAAACATGTGGGAGAAATCTCAAGAAAATATGGCAAATATGGATTAATGGCAAATTGCGCTCTAAATTTGGGCAATCGACTGCTTTCAAACTCTCCTCGCCCCCATTCCAACGCCAATTCATTTCTAGCCGCTCAAGTGTGAACATTAAATTTTACAAGCAGCGAATTTGGGTGACTGCTACCCAAACACGGCCAACTGTCGAGAGAGCCAAAGGGTGCCAAATGCAACGTGCAGCCACATTGAAAGCAATTAAAATGAGAAAATGGCGCAAATTTACACAGAAAAGCGGCGACAAGAATTTGCCGTTGAGGCAAAGCAACTGCGATGCTGAAGGCAGAACGGGGAAAGGAAAAAGTGGAACGTGGAATGGGGAAAGGATTCAGAAAAATCTGTAGCAACACTATTATAGCGATTTGCGAATATTAATTGCACTATCTGTGAGCGCGCTACAGAGCGCAGAGTTGCATTAAGGGGGACAGTGACGGTTGAAGGGAGAGCCGTGAGGCGCTGAGTGGGCTTTGGCAGGCGTACACGTGTGTTTGTGTGCGTTCAAGATTAATGGAGCAAAAAATTGAGCATCATTAGCGAAAGTAAATTGGAATTAAGTGCAGTTGTGGTGTATGTGAGTGTGTGTGTGTGTGTGTCTGCGAGGGCGAAAATTTTCAGTCAAATCTTAAATTGGCACAAGAGTTGGCAATCTTGTAGAGCAAGCAATTTACACTTTGCAAAAGTGTGAGCGTTGGTCGCGACGGAATTGGCGTTTGACAAATGACACTGCCAGACTTCAGAAGCTGCCGCAAAGCACCAAAGCAATGTGCACAAGAAGGCGGCAAGTGAAAGCGTTGGGAAAATTTGGAAAATATTGTATGTTAGAAATTTTGTTTCATGTTTTATTTCGATGCTAATTTTTTTAATTGCGGAAGGCGGCATAAGTCAGACTGTTGCATCTTCAGAGGGGTTATTTGGAGTCCAGCTTGAAGCATACTGGGCCCCAATTCTAGAAGTCATTGATTTGATTGTCACTTAAGGCACTTTCCCAAATGTCTCTCAGGGCTGCCTCTTCCTAAAGTCTCTTTGGAGTCCAGCTTGAAGTGTACTGGACCTCAATTCTTTCTTAAGTCTCTTTGAAAGCTAACGGGCTTTAGTTCCAAAGGATTTCATTGCCACTTAAGACATTTTCCAACTACTCCTATCCTTCCCATCACTAAATTGCATTACAACCACTTTAATCGTTCAAGTAAATCAAGCAATCTCACCCATTGAGTTCATTGCTATGCTCCCACCAACGCGTTACCCTCTAACGTTTCTGCCATAAAAATCCAAAGATATTATCTTTATGAGGCCATATCCAAAGTTTATGTTTATGATTTCTATACAAAACATAATCGTTGCAAACTGCAGCGCTCCGCAGGCGCCTTGCCTTGCGCCCTCGTGATGTGCATTACACCACACCACCAACTGCTCCACTACTGAGCAATGCCTTAAGATTTGGCCCCAACTACAACAACAACACACCACAATAACGCCGCACGTCAGCAACTAAGCTGTGGCAGAGTTTCACATATGCAGTCAAGTGTCGACGTCGAGTAAATTTGTCAATAAAAAAAAACACAAAGACTTAACTGTGTGCCCCACACACTCACTCGAGCGCATAAATTTCGCACACAAATGTCCGACGCCCACGTGTGACATTTATTATTTGCGAGCTAACAAATTTATGAGCCACACAAAATCAATACAACTGCTGGCTGCACGTTGCCGTCGACTGTCGACTGCCGACTACTGTGGCACGCATGAAAGATGGGACAACGGACCTGACAGTGGCGCCGAGCTTGTGGCCCGGATTACAGTGCAAGGAGTCAGCAGTGTTGTTGGCAAACAAATGTGTAACAAATACAAATTCCCGAGTAGTGAACGCTGATTTATTAATGCACCGCATGTGGCATTACATATCAATGTATGTATGTATGTATTTTGCATATTTTGGGAGAAAATGGAGGCACTTTCATTTACATATTTTTATGTTCATCTTGTGGCCGAATGAATATTGAAAATAACATTAAAGGCAGAAAGCAGCAGTCTCGGCGAAATGTTGGCACCACTTATCTGTCTATTTTTATATTTAAATATACTTTTCATCATTTCGGTTTTGCTTTTCTTTATTTTTACAACTTCTGCTATCCATTCTTATATTTGTTTGTCTATTTTTATCTTTAATATCCTTTTCTTTTAAATTCCTATACCTTCCTTTCCATTTTGCTTCACCATATTTTCACAACCTTTGTTATCCTTTTCAACACTTTTCTATCTACTTTATTTCATATTCTTTTTTAAAATTCTTTTCTATCCTTGTTTATTTTCCTACTACACTTTCCTTTTTATTTTATTTTTCTATATTTGTATAACTTTTCCTATGCTTTTCTATATCTTTCTGAATATTTCCTTCTTTTAATATCCTTTTCTATCCTTACAATTTTTTTCATGTTTTCCTTTTCTCTTTCCTAAATTCTCATGACTTTTTCTATTATTTTCCTATTCCTATTCCAGTTCCTATTTCTATTTATATTTCTATTTCTATTCCCATTCTCTTTCCTACACCTATTCCTATTCCCATTTATATTTCTACTTCTATTTCTATTTCCACTTCTACTTCTATTTCTATTTCTATTTTTACTTCTATTTCTACGGCAGAAGCAGAAATTTCTGCTTCTATTCCCATTCCTATTCCTATTCCTATTCCTATTCCTATTCCTATTCCTATTCCTATTCCTATTCCTATTCCTATTCCTATTCCTATTCCTATTCCTATTCCTATTCCTATTCCTATTCCTATTCCTATTCCTATTCCTATTCCTATTCCTATTCCTATTCCTATTCCTATTCCTATACCTATTCCTATTCCTATTCCTATTACTTTACTTTACTTTACTTTACTTTACTTTACTTTACTTTACTTTACTTTACTTTACTTTACTTTACTTTACTTTACTTTACTTTTACTTTTCTTTACTTTTGTTTTATTTTATTTTATGTTATTTTATTTTATTTTATTTTATTTTATTTTATTTTATTTTATTTTATTTTATTTTATTTTATTTTATTTTATTTTATTTTATTTTATTTTATTTTAAGGAATTTTATTTTATTTTATTTTATTTTATTTTATTTTATTTTATTTTATTTCATTCTGTTTTATTTTATTTTATTTTGTTTTATTTTGTTTTATTTTATTTTATTTTATTTTAGTTTAGTTTAGTTTAGTTTATTTTAGTTTATTTTAGTTTATTTTATTTTATTTTATTTTATTTTATTTTATTTTATTTTATTTTATTTTATTTTATTTTCTTTCCTTTTCGTTTTTTTTGTTGTCTTTGCCTTTCCTTCTTTTTTTCCTTTCAATCCCATACATTTCTTACTTCTTCTCCATTGTTTTTCCTCTGCCTTTTGTATTTTTTATATTGATTTATTTTCTTCACCCACTCTCTGTAGATTTTTTATTTTTTTGTAATATCTTTTTTTCATTCTCTATTTTTCTATTTCCTTTAATTTTGTTCTTTATCTTTTTTTGCGTCTATCTTCATTTCATGTCACGTCTTCTCTCATTTCCTTCAATTCCTTCCTTCTTTGCGTTTGATATTCTTCTCTTTCCTTTTTCTCCCTTGCCCACCACGCTTTTACTGCCCTCTCCTCCCACCTTTCAGTAAAGACTTTGAAAACAAAAAAATACCAACAACGATAGCAGTTGCACGATGGCAACTCTGGCACGCAGCCATTTTCAAATGTGTTTGGCACAAGGTTGGCAATAAAGGAAAATTTCGTTTACAATTTTCAAAAAAAAAAACCAAAATGAATAAAAAACCCACTGGCGCCAAAAAGCAAGCAAAAAGTTTGCCAACTCCCTAACAATATCGATGGGCGCCTCAAAAAGTATAAACAATAAAGCGAAAAGTATGGCAACTTGCACTCACCTGTGTTTGTGGCAGCGCCAAACGCTGCTGCTGTTGTTGTTGTTGTTGCGGCTGTGGCTGTTCGCCGGGCGCTTCTGTTTGCTGCTGATATGGTTGTTGATAGAGCAATTGTTGTTGTTGTTGTTGGTGCTGGTGCTGTTGCCGTTGCAATTGTTGTTGATATTCGTATTGTTGTAGTTGTTGTTGTTGCAATTGATATTGCATTTGTTGGTATTTATGTGCATTCGTGTTCGGTTGTTGCAGCTGTTGTTGTATTTGTTGATGCGGTGGTGGTAGTGGTGTCGGTTGTTGTTGTTGCTGCTGTTGCTGTTGTTGTTGCTGCTGTTGCTGTTGCTGTTGTTGTGCGGCCTGCACATAGTAGCAACAACAACAACACATTGTCATTGCTATAAATATTGTTACGAAAATGTTGCCGACCTCAAATTTTGTTGCGGTGGCCATTTTTCTTGGTTGCTGTGTTTGATATTATTTTGGTTTTTTGTTCTTGTTGTTTTTTGTTTTATTTTATTTGCTTTTTGTGGGGATTTGCTTTTGCGCCTTGCTTTTTCGTTGTTTGCGTTGCAATATTTGATGCTGTTGTTATCGGTGTTGTTGTTGTTATTCCACAAGAGTTTGTTATTGTTGTTTTAGTTATACTTGTATGTTGTTGTTTTTATTGTTGTATACAGATGCTGGTTATGATGGTCGTTGTTCACGTTTCTGTTTCACATTGTTATTGTTGTTGTTGTTTTTGTTGCTTGATATTGGATTGTCGTTATGGTGGCAACATTTTATTTGATCTTATTTGTTTTTGTTTTTTTAATATTTTTTACCCTTTTATGTGATTTTCTACTTATTTCGGTTTCAGCTGAAACTTTGAATTGGTTGTTTGGTTGGTCCTTTGGGTAGATTTTATTGTAGTTTCAACTGCAATGAAAGTTAGCAACCAGGCACGATTAGGATTATAAGGGCTTCAGAAAATAGTAAGCGAGCATAGGTAGGTAAAAGGATATTCGTAATGAGACTTAAAAAGTTACTGAAATAAAGATAATAGGAAATAGCTAACAGGGCATAAAAGGATACTGGGATATGGATACCAGAGCATACATATGTAACAGATACCTGGACAGAAGTAACTGCTGGATGTTTTAGATGTCTGGACAGAAGTGACAGGACATCAAAAGGTACCAGGACATAGGTAACAGTTGGTAAATAGATAGCAGGACATAGGTAAGAACATATAAATTGGTTCCCGAACATATATAACAGAGTGTGAGTACACACCAGGACATTGGGAGATACCAGGACATATGTAACAAACGCCATAAGTACCCAAACCACAGGTAATGGAACATACATAGGTACGAGAAATTTGGTAAAAAGACATAAATGGGTGTCAGATCATAGCCTCGCTACATAGGAACCAGCAAATAGGTAACAAGACTTTAGTAGATGTCAGGACATTTGTACCAGGCACAGTTTTAGCCTCAACTCTCTTAAACAATGGAACGTTCTAAAGAAACCTTCAAGACCATGTATAATGAAAATTGTAAAGGGCTTTGATGTCTGGGCATCTTCGGCAAAGTAAATAGTCCATGTCTATCATTTTTCAAACCCATCCAAACATGGAGTTTATGTTATAAACAACAAAAAATTAAAAAAATCTCACTGATGTGTTTGAATCATAAAAATAAGCTTCTATCATAGTTTTAATCTCTGCTCTGAAAACAATACAAAAGCGCATTCAAATTGGTAACAGAGTTCTTTATGTAAAACAACCCAAAAGATTCGAAACTGTTCCGCTAACAAATAATTACCTTAAGTAATTTAAAAAATAAAACCCTAAAAATCTTTTGAAAATCAGCTAACTTATAGAAATTTTCCTCCAATAAAAATCCTTCAACTAAGAGAAAACCAAACCTTTCCTATGATTGAAAATGGAAAGCGTAACATAACCTTGAAAACAATGAACAACGAAACTTTGTGTACAAGAAAAGCCAAAAAAAATTTCAATGAAAACGAAATTGAAAATGAAATCACAAGCCGCGTAATTCATTAATTGGTAAAAAAAACAACTACAAAGAAAAAAATGAGCAACACGTTGGTTTTGTGCAACATTCGAACACGCTATGGAAATTACTAAAGCGTTAAAATCGCTTTTAATTACAATAACAAACGTAACTAAAACAATAACCCGAATGACGAATGCTGCAGGCAACAATGTGCAACAACAACAACAAAAACAAAAAATACAACCTGTATGAAGCTTGAAGCAAACGCAACAAAGTGTAACAATCACGGCGCGCAATTTAATGAATTCTCGATTTTTAATAAATATTTTTATTGCTGAATGTTTGGTTGTTTTGGTTGCTTTTTTTTGGCGAAATTATTTTCCATAGAAACTGCGGAAAAAATAAAAAACCCACTATTTTTGTTGAATAAATACACACATAAGTAATCGGCTTACGGCCAGTGATGCGCTAATTGTGTCCAGTGGCCAATGGTGGCATTGACAATGGCGGTACTCACAATACCATATGTGATATTGGCAATATGTAAAGAGAGCTACAATATGTTTTCCTAAACAACAACAAAATGCTTTAGTGGAGGTAGGCAGAAATGGCAGTTCCAGAGTGAAGCTCACTTAGACCATGAAGGCCCATTGTGATACCACAATGAATTCAACTGAGGTACGCTCACTCATTCAATTAGCTTAAGATACCTAAGAAGCTAAGTAGACTGTGAATAATCCTATTGATTGGATCATCTAGATTTGTCGAAGAAAACGTGACCCAGGTGAATATTTTTTCTTTTAAATAATGTCTAATAGCTTGGTTATGTCTTCCGTATGAACGATGAACCTCCGTCGAAAAAAATTTTCAATGCGATAGTTGGAGCTCTACTGCGAAGACTCAGGCCGAGTCTCCGGTAAAAACTCCAAGTTGAGTACGCGCTATCTAGGTTTGTTTGATTACGAGGGCTGTTTGAGCAGTCAGTGACTTTTTTAATTTCCCGCGTAGTAACTTGAAATGTAACCATGCTACTGTGAATTACCATCTCTTAGTAAGCTACATTCAAATTTTGAGCATGATGCGTAATTTACTTTGTGTTTGATAGTCATTGAAAGCAGAAACTTTGTGAATTTCGGCTGATAAAATATTTATTTTTTTGCGTAAAAACCCATCACCGAAACCCAGGAAAGGCTTGATAAATACTATGGGGACTCTGCACCATCATCGTATGGATTGAGCAGTGACTATTGCACACTGAAAGGTTTATTAGGTTTCTTAAATGATCTCCTATTGAATGAGACCTTCCTGCGATATTCGATCTCAATAGTCCAGTGCGTAGCACGCTGGCTTCTCATACCAAGGTTCTAGGTTCGAATCCTAGCTGGGCTGATGAAACGCCTATCTACTTCTCTAGCTATTCACATGAAGCAGATGAGACAAATGGAAGATGGCAACTAATGACAAAACCTCCAAGTATGAATGAAAAACTGTTAACCGCAGTTCGAATTCGGCGTTAAACAGTGGGTCCCCTCTTCCCCATCCGTTTAAAATGTGTGTTGTAACAAATATTGGAAAAAACCGGGTTGCGGGTTCAAAAAACAGATGAAATATGTGGCATCACAATGGGCCTCATAATAGGCCCCAAGTGTGTCTCTTACAGAGGCAGCCACCATAACCTAAAAAAACGGATGAAATATGTGGCATTACAATGGGCCTCACAATAGGCCCCAAGTGTGTCTCTTACAGAGGCAGCCACCATAACCTAACCTTCCTGCGGTATATACATTAGGTTCTCATTATTACAGCAATGTTTCCCTAGAAACTTTAGACTTTTTTCCTTGTTCGCTTCTCTCGAAATTATAGGGCCTCTACAAGACATTGCCTGGTGTTGGTTATGTTAATCGGTTGTGTTTTTCTGCCAGGTGATTGGCCTAGTGAGTGCTAGGAGCTGTCATCTACCTCCGCCTAGGAACGACGCCTCCGATTTGCGAGCTACCGCTCATAGCGCCATCTGTTGTTAAAGAAGTTGACAGCTGGATGGTTGGAGATTCCGCTAAGATCGGTTTGATGCGCTGTTTTCACTAATGCCCGCTTCCCCTTAAGATAATAGCAGATGGTTTTGGACTTCGCTAAGATCGGTTTGATGCGCTGTTTTTGCTAATGCCCGCTTCGCCTTACAGGCCGCACAGCGCATGATTGCGCATAATATTGCGTAGGAGTGAGTGGGAAAGGATCATCTGAGGGTCGGAATTACCTGAACAGTGGTATGTTGCTGGGCTAGGGAATATTTACAGGACACGAAAAATCGGGAAATTTGAAAGAGTGCAAAGCCATGCACCAGGTAGGAGTCGAACCCACGACCTCTGTGTTAGAGAATCTGCATATTTTGTTTTCAACCAAGTCTAGTTTTTAGAGGTGTCTGTAACACAAAAATGTCCTGTTAAAACGTCACATAGAGCCCTGAGTTCTCTTCTATCTAAAAATAGAACTGATTGGGGCCTTTTTGAATCAAATTCAAGGATTCAAGTTCAAGTTTTTGGGCCCAGTTATGAATGTCCTGTTTCAGGTCGGTTTTACCGAAACTAATCACAGGACCTGGTTCTAAGAATGGACTTTTTACACCCTTTGAAATACTCTGACTAGGTTTTTTTGAAGTTTTCTGCCATTGTCTTACTCCATTTAGCTCAAAAGTAGCTCGATGGTGGCACATTCCAGTGAAACAAATGCTAAACCAGAGCTAAATTAGGACCAGGTCCTATGATTGGGCTTCGCACAACCTTTTCTAACAATCTTACTTGGTTTTGTTGAAGTTTTCTGTCTCACTTCTTTAAGCTCAAAAGTAGCTCGAAGTTAACACATCCCAGTGAAACCAATGCTAAACCAGAGCACTAAAGTGTTAAGCCAAAAAATGTCACTCAGATATAGGTCACTTGACCATTTCGGAAGCTGTTGAGTGCCATATTAAATTCATATTTGATCAACAGCGAAAAATCACTTGTCAGAGCAACAACAATGACAAAGCCCAAACCAAAAGCAAAACAAAAAAAGAAAACGATAACTAATCACAATAACCAATGGTTGACCTGAAGCTGCACAAATTTGCCTGGTGGCATTTATCATTAACACTCCAAGTGCGGTGCCATTATGACTTTGCAGCATGCAAGTTGCACCGCTGAACGGTGCAAGCGACGATGGCGGCGCGCATTGCTTTATGAAAATGAATTTATGCGCTCTTGCAGTCAGCAATTATGGCCATTAGTTTTGTTGTTGTTGTTGTTAGTATTGTCAGTTGGTTGTTATTGTTGTGGTTATGCAGTTTTGCTTTTGCTATTGTTGTTGTTGTTATTAGCAGCCGCTAAAAGCCATGCAACAGCAAAATTGCGCCTCGTGTACTCTCCGCAAATTCAATTCAAAAGTGAAATTTATGCATTTCAGCGCATTAGCTTTCAGTGTTGTCGAGTAAAAACAACAGCAAAGAGTAAAAGCAACAATAAAGAGTTAAAAATTGCATTTCAATGCAACAACCAGAAGTTGGCATAAATTTATAAATTAGCTGTAATTAATTTGTCAGACGAACATAGAGAAAACAATTTTTTTTTTGTTTTTAAGGCATTCATTAAGTTTGACTTCCGCGGTTGATGCACCTGATGATGCAGGAAATTAAGTTTGCTTTTGAAATTTTTAACATTGAAGTTTGCTTTATACAAATTTTTAGTTATTTAATTAAATTTTTAAAATCTGTTTACATATTTGAGGAGAAAGAAGTGCACTGGAAGGGGGAAAATGACTAATAAATAAATAAAATTTAAATTGTTAATGTTGACACGCAAATTTAACGATTTGAGGGGTTTCTGCAAAATAGTTAGGTTAGGTTTATGGTGCATGTACAGCAAAGCAGGTACTTTCACTCTTAGTCCATTATAAGTGAATCCATTTTAAGACTTAGTCCATTATAAAGAAATCAAGTTGAAAGTGTTTAAGTTGGCACGCAAATTTAACGGTGTGAGGGGTTTCTTCAAAATAGTTAAGTTACGAGTATTGTTTCGATCCACTCACACACACACATTATGGGACAGTAAAAGTTTAACATAACTGAGACAACCAACGCCTGTGGCCTTCAGTGGCGCACACAGGATTTCATTTTGGGCAAATTTTGCATACAACTTTTGAACCATTTGACCATTTGAAATCTTATTTTGTACCAGCAAAATTTGTGCGTCCCCTGTGTCCGTCACTGGTGTCCTGGTTACCTACATTAACAAAATGCAGTCTACTAATTCCCGCTAAATGCGCGCTGCCTTGTAGTGTAAACAACATCAACCATAAAAATTTTGCATAATTACATAAAACCATTAAAAACAAAATTATACATAAAAGTATATAAGTATGTACTGTGTAAACAGCGTGCGACCCCACGAAAATTCACTAATGTATGCAAAGCGCTTTTAATTCTATATTAAGTACATAAAAACAGCAACAACAACAATAAGTAACAAGCACAAAATGAGCACAAAAATAAACATCATTAAAAATGAACAACGCAAAAATAAAAGAACATAAAAATATTCATATGTAAACACATACATATGTATATACGAGTAAATATAGAATTTGTGATGTGTTGTTGCTACAACTGTCAGCAATGGCAATGTTAAAAAATCTCAGATGGAAATTTGCTACGAGCATTTGTAATGGAAATTTGAGGTTTTTTTAATATGAAAATATTATAACTAAAAAAAATATTATGCAAATAGTTCTTTACACACATACATTACTATATACCATTGTAATGTTTTATTATATGCAATACATGATAATAATAAATTTACACTTTAAAAAAGTATAAAAAGAAAAAAGTTAAAGAAGGAGAAAAGAGTAAAAGAAAAAGAAAATTTTCTTTCTCATGGCAAAGTAAGCACATAGGTAGATGTATGAGGCTACCTTCAGCCAGAATTGTTAGACTTGAAGTTGCGTATAGACCAATTTGAAGGCCCAGAATATTTTAGGACATCAACTTTTTACTAAATCTCAGTCTTAAGTGGGTTATACACACTTAAGTAAAAGCATCAATTCGCATCTTCTGGGAAACCTGATCTTCATCTGGTCACAGTGGGACCACTCAACTTTTATGTCGGAGGTGTGTCATACTCGCTTTAAAAGTTTAATTATTAACAGCAGTTCATTGGATCGTTCAAAGAATTCTCTTTTATTAAGACTCTCTTTTATTGACTACTATATGACTGTTGAAACTGAGGTAACTGAGGAAACTGGGTCATTTGCTAAGAAGAAAGACATCAATTTTAAACTTCAGAGACTAATTATACTTAAAAGGCCATTTCTAGTCGACCATTTGGACTGCTCAGTATTGGCAAGAAGAATTGATAAAATGGTTCATAGAGACTCGAACTCTACTTTATTGACTACTTTACAACTATTGAAAGTTTAATTAGAAGTTCAAAAGTTTAAGAATTAACAGCTCATTGGAATATTCAGAGAACTATTCAGAGACTCGAACTCTGCTCTATTGACTACTTTACTATTGTTGAAAGCAGAGACCTAAAATAATTATTATCCATATTTTTGGGAATGAAAAAATTGCCCTAATTTAAGAAATTTCTATAATTATTGTTTTATAATAATTATTCCCAATAAGAAAATTTTTACGTCGCCTATAACTATTATCATGTAATAAATATTTTTGAGTTGCATAATAACTATTATAAGTAACAAGTATATTTTTTGTTGTCGATAATTATTATTTTGGGATTTATGATTTTTACATTGCTTCATAACTATTATTTATGACTTTTTTAATTTACGTTACCGATAACTATTATTTTGAGACATTTTTTTTTACGTTGCTTCATAACTTTTATTTATGTGATAAAATGTGGTAAGGCAACGTAAATAAAAAAATGTCTTTCATAAAAGTTATGAGGCAACGTAAAAAAATTGTCTTTTAAATAATAGTTAATAAATAAATAAAAATCATAAATAAATGTTATGAAGCAACGTAAAAAAAATTGTCTCAAAGTAATAGTTATCGGTAACGTAAATAAATAAAAATCATAAATAAAAGTTATGAACAACGTA
This sequence comes from Melieria crassipennis, assembly GCA_963668005.1. Lineage (NCBI taxonomy): Eukaryota > Metazoa > Arthropoda > Insecta > Diptera > Ulidiidae > Melieria > Melieria crassipennis. The sequence continues at coordinate 50,958,056 of OY764962.1, read as the reverse complement.
AACAAAAAAAATTCCAAAATAATAATTATCCAGAATGAAAAAAATATTTATTTCTCATAACATTTATTATGCAACGTAAAAATTAATTGTCGCAAATAATAATTATAATCAACAAATAAAATTTATGTTGCATTGTAATAGTTACATTGCAATTAGTTTCTTAAAAAACTTATAATAGTTTAGTCCCTGGTTGAAAGGTTGATTTGAAATTCAAAAGTTTCAGAATTAACAGCTCATTGGATCCTTCATAGAGACTCGAACTCTTCTTTACTGGCGCCTTTATTACTGTTGAAAGGTTAAAAAAGTTTCAGAATTAACAGCTCATTGGAACGTTCATAGATATCTTTAGAGACTCGAACTCTTCTTTACTCACTACTTTACTACTGTTGAAAGGATGATTTGAGGTTCAAAAGTTTCAGAATTAACAGTCCATTGGATCATTCATAGACATGTTCAGAGACTCGAACTCTTCTTTATTGACGCCTTTATTACTATTGGAAGTTTGATTTGAGGTTTAAAAGTTTCAGAACTAACAGATCATTGAATCATTCATAGAGTCTCGGACTCTGCTTTATTGACCCCTTTATTTCTGTTGAAACGTTGCTTTGAGGTTCAAAAGTTTCAGAATTAACGGATCATTGGATCGTTCATAGAGACTCCATCTCTTCTTTATTGACGCCTTTATTACTGTTGAAAGTTTAATTTGAGGTTCAAAAGTTTCAGAATTAACGGCTGATTGAAACATTCAGAGAAATGTTTAGAGACTCGAATTGTTAGCACTGAGGTACGTTTAGTGAAGAATAAACCATCTATTTAAAATTTTGCTACCTTTACACTTGGCTTCTCAAAGACGCATTAATCTTAAAAGAGCATTTCTAGAAAACTTTACTTACTACTCAACCATTGACTAAGTTGTCTGGTTGATTTCAATGGCGATGTTTCGACATTCAAATATTCATTCAATTTCAATTCATTCGAATCATTTTGAAACCACTTTTCTCGGTAGATGCTATTTTGTATACTAAGTTTCTTTTTTTTTACTAGTGTGCTGTCTTCTAGGCTATGTCATCTCTAGGTTGATGAAGGCAAATAGCAAGTTCCCCAGGCACTTCGCTATCTCTCTATCTTATATATTCTATCTATCTTATATATTCTCTCTCTTTCTATGTATTGATTTGCCTAACGTCTTTCATCTTCTTCTTATAAGGCCGGACAGGACTGGATGTGATGAATGGTTTCCTTCTTGTTCGGGTTCTAACAACTGTGACACAGGTATTGAAGAGCTATTAATTTTAGCTGCAGTGGTCAGTGATGACCGCAGTTAGTCTTTTTAACAACATTGACTTATTGCTGTCGCTGATTAGTTCACTTCAGAACAAATTTAATTTACAGTTTTTTTAAGTGTAAAAATTCCACTCGTATATAGAATGGAAAATGTGCCAAGATGTGGCAAAAGAAACGATTCGCACCACAAACAAACCACACAGAATTAAAATCAAATAATAACCAAAAGCGCACAAGGCCGAGGATGGTTTTATTATTATGACCATGGCAAAAAAAAAATACTGCCCGTAATAACACCTAAAAAAAATACCGGAAAATTCGTTTTCTCTTTCGGTGGCTGTCCTCTCAGCTGGAAATGGCAAACCTCTGAGAGTAAAAATTGCCTATGATAAAGCTCCCAACCTGCCGTTCGGAACCGGCATAAAAACTGTAGGTCCCTTCTACCCGCGTACAAATTCACACGCACAACACGGGTGGTTGCGGGAAGCTAGGCCTTAGTCTCGCGTAAGCGGGCTGTCGTGCCAGTCAATTATTAAATTATTATGGCAAAAAAAAGAGAAACAAAAAAAGCGCTTTAACAAGTTAGAGTTTTTAAGTTGGTTTCAAACGACTTTTATGTTTTATGTTGTTATAACAATTGAAATTTCTAAAACCCAAATATATGAATATGATTCATAGAATGTAAAAAGGGGGCGTGTTACATTCATTTTAAGTGGTAAACTTTTACAAGAGATTCAATTTCCAAGGTGACTCCTGCAAAGGTTCAAGTAAATAACGTAGGGTGCACAATATCATATAAAAAATGTGTGAAAAGTAGTAATAGTTGTTGTTGGCACCACAACAATAAAATGTAGCGCTGCAATGTTGCGCCGCACAACCAAAGCGCGCCAGCGAATGCTGTTTGGCAGACGATAATGGTTGGGTGTGGCGCCTAAATGTGCGCTTAAGCTTGGACGTGCTTGTGCGACGTGCCTCCTGTGTATAAATGTGTGTGTGTATGAGTGTGAGTGTGTGACGACAAGTAGGTACGACAACGATGTCGTTTAGCTCATAATTTTATGGCCAGCGCGAGAAAAGGCAGTAAAAAGACGTTTGCTGCCTAAAAGCAATGAGACAGCAGACAGACAGAAAGAAAAAATTGTAGCTAAGGCAGCACAACAGTGAAGACATAAACGCGCAACTAACCCAACAAAAAAAGCAAAAGTAAAAGCAATGAAAATGGCGGAAATGAAGCGCGAAAGCGACAATCACATACAAATACATACATACACAAACACACACACACCCATATATAAGAACAGTTCTAGAGGCTGTCTGCCGTTTTGCGGCTTTGGTGCCACACCAAACGAATGCACACTTCATAAACGGTTGCTGCAGCTACCTGCTGTCGTTGTTGTTGTATGTGTCTATGTATCGTTGGCTGTGTCTGTTTCGGTGTTGATATGTGTGCGGTTTTTGTGGCCCATTGCTGTTTGTAATCTGGCGGTTTTCATTTTTGACAGCGTCCAGCGCCCAGCTTCAATGTTGCATGTTGCATATTTCACTTGTGTGTGTGTGTGTGTGTCCTTTGGATTGTACTATGCCTTTATATGTATGTATGTGTGTAGTAATGCTTTCATGTAATGTGTGTTTGTTTTCCCAGCGGCGCTCTTTCTGTGCCGCAGTCGCTTTCCTTTTACTTTTTCACTGTTTATTTATTTATTTCTTTGTTTGTTTGTTTGTCTTTTAAGCCTTTTGCCTGTTCCTTTGCCACTATTTAGTACTATTTTCCTTTTACTTTTTTTGTTAAATTTTAATTTGCTTTCTTTTGCGTTGATTTCCTTTAAACATTTTTTGTATTTACAGTTGAATGACTTTTGTGCTTTTCCTTTTCAGTTCCTGATTCTTTGCAACTTTTGGTTGGTTGGCATATTATTTTTTATATTAAACGTTTCCCTGTGTGTTCTATTTAACCTACTTTTCAATTCAACTTGCAAAACATTAACACTTCAGAACCTTTTGGACACAAGCAAAAATGACTAAAGCAAAATCAACGCAGCAGAGAGCAAGCAAAGCAAAAAGGACCTTTTCACAAATTGTTTTTATTTTCTTTTGGCAAAATCAAACTTTTGCGAGCAAAAGTGGCAAAGATAAATGCAACTTGTCAACATTTCAAAGCTGTGGCTGCCAACTTTCATAGACACCCATATAGACAAATAAATTTACATGGACACATAAATGCAAAAATTATGTCTTGAGGGCAAAAATAAAATATAAAAATAAATAATTTCATTTGGGAATATTGGATATTTTTGGTTGTTAAGGTGGGTAAAAATAAAATCGAAAAATAAATTATTAAGTTTGGAATATTGGAAATTTTTGTTTGTTAACACTTTCGCTATTTTTTTGCCACATGGCAACATGCTAATTGAACGTCTAAACCCTCTATGACTTCAACAATTAAATTGTTTTTTGGTCTTTAGAATGGTTTGAAGTTTAAGGAATAATACAAAGAATATTTAAAGAATATTTAAATTTAAAAAAGATAAGTATACAGTTTTTTAATGTTATATCTTTACATAGGAAAAAAAGAAAAAGCAGTAAATTGTAATTTGGCTTTCTACTTCAATTCAGAAACATTTTGTAAATAGTTTTTGTAAAAGTCGATTTTTAGTTATGCGCAACAAATGTAATGTTTAAGTAATTATTACAGCCAGAAAGATATGGTTGCTCTCATATGAAAACACTTAAAAAGTCAGGGTTCGGTACAAAAAATTAAAAAAATTAGTATATAATGTTGCTGATATAATCTTACAAAAGACTTAATTCATAAATTTAAGCAACTAACTAAAATTACAAAAAAAATTCAACAAAAATAAAAAGTAAGTAAAAATTCTTATCGACAGAGAAAAGGTTCTCAGCGTTTAAAAAACTTTAACTTTAACATAAACAAGAATTGCCAGAAAATAATAGTAAAATTATTTTCGAGGTGCAAATTTTGTTTTCAAAGTCACTCAACGTTTGAATGATATGTAACAAGCTAAAAAAGTATGCAAATAACTTGAAATAGTTTGTATCTCTTACACAAAGCAAATAAATTTCGCAATATGCAATTTGTGTTCATATTTGTGGCAACACTTTACACTGTTGCCAGCATTATCAATAAAATATGAAAATAATGCACTGCTACTGCATACTCCAACACACACCCACACACACACACACACACATATACACCTATAAATGCAGCTGCAACCCAGCGGGAAAGTTGGGAATGCATGAGGTTTTTCATGCACGAATTCGTATATGAAACACCCAAATAGAAAACATATACACTGCAGAGCATAACTATAGACGCACCCAAATTTTTCCGTTTCTGAGCAATTAAAAATTTTTGAGAAAAATCTAATGATGCAGGGTTAAAGAGCTTTAAAAGTTATTTACTTCCGGTTCTTGTGCAAATTTAAAAAAAAATTTTGTTGAACACTGCGATTAAAAATGCAGTTTTTGGCTGGTGCATAACTATAGACGCACCTTAAAAATGTGCGTTATTTAGTCTGTTGATCGATGTAATGGTACTTTTGACGTCTTTTGATTGATTTCCATATTATTTCAAAATTCCGCTTGGTTCGTACTTGTCGGAAATCGAAAAAGGCAAAATTTTAGCTTTTCGCGAGGACTTCGCGAAATCGGTCGAAAATTGAAGCGATCGGACAAAGTAGTGCGATCGTTTTAAAAAGATACAACCAATTATGGCACAAATAAAAAAGGAGGAAGAAAACCAAAGCTTTTTGAACGGGATAAACGTCTTGTAATTGCTGCCGCTAGTAACTCTATGAGAACAACTAAGCAAATTGGAAAAGATTGTGGAGTTAATACGCCTCATTGGACAGTGAACAGGGTGTTAAAGGAGTCCCCGAACATTTCCCGGCAGAAATTGAAAAATATGCCCCATTATTGGTACGCCATAAGGACTCCCGATTGCAATTCGGTCAAAACAATATGAGTACGGAATCCCCAATTATGCTTCCTTAATTTTCTGAAGCATGCATTTTTCTTGCAGATAATATTCTTCGATGAAAAGAAGTTTAACCTTGACGGTCCAGATGGATTTAACTCTTACTGGAGGGATTTATGCAAAGAACCGCGATATTTTTCCAAAAGAAACTTCGGTGAGGGTTCCTTAATGGTGTGGGGAGCATTTTGTGGGAACGGTATGTTGGAGCTGGCTTTTCCTAGTACGCGAATGAATTCGGCAGAGTACACTACACTCTTGCAAACGAACCTGCTACGATTTTATAACCGATATCGGCGAAGTGGACTAATTTTTCAACAAGATAATGCCTCTGTTCACTGTCCAAGAGGCACATCAACTCCACAATCTTTTCTAATTTGCTCAGTTTTCCTCATAGAGTTACTAGCGGCAGCAATTACAAGACGTTTATCCCGTTCAAAAAGCTTTGGTTTTCTTCCTCCTTTTTTATTTGTGCCATAATTGGTTGTATCTTTTTAAAACGATCGCACTACTTTGTCCGATCGCTTCAATTTTCGACCGATTTCGCGAAGTCCTCGCGAAAAGCTAAAATTTTGCCTTTTTCGATTTCCGACAAGTACGAACCAAGCGGAATTTTGAAATAATATGGAAATCAATCAAAAGACGTCAAAAGTACCATTACATCGATCAACAGACTAAATAACGCACATTTTTAAGGTGCGTCTATAGTTATGCACCAGCCAAAAACTGCATTTTTAATCGCAGTGTTCAACAAAATTTTTTTTTTAATTTGCACAAGAACCGGAAGTAAATAACTTTTAAAGCTCTTTAACCCTGCATCATTAGGTTTTTCTCAAAAATTTTTAATTGCTCAGAAACGGAAAAATTTGGGTGCGTCTATAGTTATGCTCTGCAGTGTATTACCACGTAAGCGAGGGTGTAATGCATAGCTTTAGTTTCTTCAAATTGTGCTTTGTTTTTATACCAAAGAGATTGCACCTCCCGAAGAAATTCTGTGAGAGCGGCGCAATCTTTCTTAGAATAAAATACTGTTTCTTTGAAAAGGTCGCTTCTATTGATTTTCGGAAAAATAACGTCAGTTGTGATTAGGCTTCCCAACTATTAAAACGGTTTAGGGAGGACAAAATTTGACTTAAGGAGGACTTTATATGGGAACTACTTTGTTTCAGGAGGACATCACATTCCTCCAATATTTCACCATGTTTTTAGAAAATACAAGTGTAAAAAGAGCAGTGGCACAAATTGTAAAAATGTTCCTCATTAATTGATTGGCAACAATGTGGCTTACGTGACTTACGTTTGAATAAAAAAAAAATAATAAATTTAAATTTAGTTTGAGCTTGAGGAGGACTTTTTGGTCTTTGAGGAGGACGGAGGACATTTTCTGTTCAAGGAGGACTGTCCTCCTCAAAGGAGGACGGTTGGGAAGCCTAGTTGTGATAGAAAAATCGGTGAGACAGCAAGCGCGCGGATCGTTGCATCAAACGAGGTGAGTTTTAATAAAGTTTCATTTGCAAAGACAATTAATATCATTAATTTTTTTTAATATATCTTTAGCAGCTCCCAGCGTTTTCATACATATATCACGAAGCCCCGTGGATTAACGGAAACAAGAAATATTTACAAAAATATTCAAAGCAACTTTGGTAAGTATGAATTTACAAAACAACTTTTTTACGGGATTTTTTTAATATTGAGTTATTTTCCTTTTTCAGAATGTCTGTCCAAAGACGAACAAAGAAGCAAAGGGATGTTATTGAAGTGAGTGTATTTTAGTTTTTTCATTTTTACTTATCTAATGTATTTATATATATTTAATGTATGTGTTTATATGTAATCTATTGAACTCGAATTACTTTAAAAATAAGAACTAACATAAAGCAAAAAACAAACATTTTACATTTTATTTTGGGTGAACAGGTTTTTGGTAGATCATTTTATGCATTACCGAGTAATGCACGATTTCCTACATGTTAGGCGATTTATGAAAATGTACATGTTTTTGGGATGCATGTCTTCATATACTCCCAGGTAATGCAAAAAAGGGAAGCATTACATTTCGTAGGACATCGCCTGAGAAAATTCATGCATGTTGTAACGCATAACTTGTATGCAAATATGCATTCCTATACATTCCAATTTCCCGCTGGGAATCTGCAGGACTAAAAAAATCACAACAGCTGTCATGCCAACTCCCCAGTATTCATATACTAATTTCGTGCGTGTTTACAACTACAACAACAACAAAAACAACTGTAATTTCAGCAAGCTTTGCCTGCTGCTGGTCTCAAAACACAAAAGGCTTAATGCCATTGCGCGACGTTGCCGTGCAAATTGTTGTGTTCTCGTAGCGGTAATGTCAGCCGGAAGCGAACGAAGAAACGCCGGAATTTTGTTGGGTACCGAGTAAAGTTTTTACTTGATATTCGAAAGCAATTTGAGTAGCGAAAAATTGGGCGCAACAGGACGTGCAGTGCGGAGGAAGCTGTAACGTGTGTAACGTGTAACTATGGGAGATTATTTGCGCATTATTGTCGAAATGCCGCCGCACAACAGCAACGCAACAAAAGACACTTTTGGCACTCGGGTGCGCTCGTCGTGCTGAGCTCAAGTCTGACAGTTTATGTGACAAGTGCGCGTTGAAATTTATAAATGAAGCTGGCACATAGAGTTGGGGAAGTGGGTGCAAGTTGACATTTTTAATGTGGCTGTAAGTGTGCGTAGTTGTCTAATAAAATCATAAGTCATTGTTTGCAGGTTGGGCATCGAATTGGTTGGCGAGTGAGTCTTGTATTGAGGAATAATACTAAACGATTTTTGGATAAGGCTGCACTTTTTTTACATTCAGAAGAAGCCTCAAGTCTTTAGAAAAGCCTAAATATATCACTGTCACCTGAAACCCGAAAACTGTTTTTAGGTTAGAATCCAAGTTCTACAAATATTCCATTCATTCATTATTTAAAGCATTTAAAAAACCGTAAACTCTTTGCAGATGCACTCAGAAGAAGAATAAAGTCTCTAGAGACGCCTTAATATGTCACAGTCACCTGAAAACCGAAAACTGTTTTAAGGTTAGAATCAGTGTTCGCCAAATACTCAATGAATTCATTATTTAAAGCTTTTAAAGAACTTCTAAGTGCTTGAAGATGCACTCAGAAGAAGCCCAAAGTCTTTAGAAAGGCCTTAATATGTCACTGTCACCGAAAACTGTTTTTTTGGTTAGAATTGGAGTTTTCCAAATACTCCACTCATTCATTATTTAAAGCAATAAAACAACCTTAAACTGTTTGCAGATGCACTCAGAAGAAGCTTCAAGTCTTTAAAAAAGCCTTAATATGTCACTTTCACCTGAAAATCGAAAACTGGTTTAAGGTTAGAATTGGAGTTTTCCAAATACTTCACTCATTCATTATTTAAAGCATTTCAACAACTTTAAACTGTTTGCACACGTACAGTAAAATCTTTAAACAAAATATTTACTGTTTAGCTGCTTCTCACTGTTCCCAACGAAATTCTAACCTCAAATTTCTACGTACGCTTGCAGCTACTTGGCAGTGTGCGCTGCAAATGTAATTAATGACATGCCTCGATGTAAGCCGCAATAAAAAATGAAGCCTTTCAAAGCGAAACTCACACACCCATACACACACACACATATTAACCCTTTTTCGAAGCACTCAAAGCGCTGGATTTCTTCAACAAATTCTGTTTGCTGCATTTCTTGGACATTTTTTAAAATTTTATATTTTTTCCTACTTGCTTTTATGTTTTTATTTTTTTGGTTTTTCACTCATATTTTCTGCATTCAAACGATAGCGCTTTGGCACACATGCGACGCTGAGCACAGAACATGGCGGCTCGGCTCGCTTTGCGCCAAGTCAACGCCGTTAGTCTGCATTATGTGGTCGTAGTCGTGGGAAAAAACTCACATATATAATGTGTAAAATGGCGCCACTAAAACATTAATCAAATATAAATTGCAACAACAACAAGAACAAAGATGAAAACAACAAAAGTTAAAAATGAAAAGGAAGCCACAAAGCAAAGTACGTAAAGTCGCTGACTGGAAGACAAATAAAACAAGAACAAGGCACTCGGATGCACTGAAAGGTGGTAAGTGGTAGATGATGAGGTTATGGCGGCGAGTGGAAGGGGGCCTTGAGAAAGGCGTGTTTAAAAATAGTGGAAGAGGTCGCAAAAGATGAGGAAAACGCTGATAATTTTTTTTAGGAATGACGGATTTGTGGAAGCAGTTGAAGTAGTGATGAAGTGTTTTACACAAAAAAAGGAACACAGCAACTGAGTTGGTGGAGTTGTAGTTGTTTTGTGTGGTTAAGTTGTCACTAAAAGTTGTGAAATTAAACAACAAACAATTTTTGCTGTTAAGAGAAAATTAAACATTCAATCGGCAACAGTTGAACTTTAGTTGCTTCCAGGAATTCTTCTTTGTATAATCTGAAAAACAAGTTAAGGATTATAAGAATTTCGCTCATTCGATGAGTTAATCAAGAAGGATCACAAAAATGAACATTAAATTGGCAGCAGTTCGGCTTTAAACCAAGTTAAGAATTATAAGGTTTAGGCCCATTCGGTGAACAAATCGAGAAGAATCATCAATCACTTCCATGAATTGTTCTTTATTCAACTTGCAAATCAAGTTGAAGAGTTATAAAGATTCGGCTCATTCGATGAGGAATCACAGAAGAGTATATTAAGTCGACATTAGTTGAGCTGCTTTAATGAATTCTTCTCTACTTGGTTCAATCGAAGAGTAAATCAGGAAGCATTACGGATTATAAGGATTCGGCTCATTCGTTGATTAAAACAAGAAGCATCACAAAAGAAAACATCAAGTCGGATTTAGCTGCTTGAATTCTTCCATATTCAACTTTAAAATCAAGTCAGGAATTTTAAAAACTAAGTCGATTCGATGCGAGCATCGAGAAGGGTCACTAAAGCATTTTTTCCACATGCATTTTGCGGCTTTAGCGGCTTCAATAATTCTTCTGGGAAGATCGGTTCGATATTAACTGAAGCATGTTTAAGAAGATCGATTCAATGACTGAATCGAGAAGAATCACTGAAGCATTTTTTTTACACCATATTCCACATCCATTTAGCGGCTTTAGCGGCTTTAATGCTTCTTTTGTATTTGCTCTGAAAAGTTATTAAATGAAACATGTTTTTAAATTACTGTATGAAAGGGTAGGGTAGGTTAGGGATATAGAAGTGGCTGCTTCTAGGACATCACTTAGGCCTTGCTACCCATTCACTTTCAGTTGATTAGAGAACCACATCTATACTATTTATTATATAAAAACCAATATGTTATTGATTCTAGAGATCAAATAAGTACCAAACTATTTCTTATGTGTGAGAATAGTACATAGCCTCTATAAGAAGGGCCACGCCCATCTATAATACCCACTATGGTAATTAAACTCAACTATGGTACACTTAAGTTGGGCAATATGGATAAACAATTTAGCATATCATTGCAACAAACACAAACTTTATAGAATCGACTACGCCCACTTTACGCCCACACCAAACTAACAAAACAAAGCTATAGTACATGTCTACAATGTTTATAAAAACAAAATCATTTGATATAAATATTTCAAATGATTTTGTCTTTCATTGAGGTAAACATAGGCTATAAAAGATTGACCACGCCCACTTGATGGGCACATTATAACGACGGAAATTATCTATGGTAATTTTTTGTAAATCAATATGGATGTCAAACGATTCAGCGTGAATTTGCGGCAAATATGGGCTATAGAAAATCGGTCACGCCCACTTTCCGCGCCTACTTAACTAACAAAACGAAGCAAAAGTATATGTTTACAAGTCAATTTTTTTTTAATTTTTTTATCTCGATTCAGTGTTTCATTAAGGTAAACATAAGCTATGCTAGATTGACCACGCCCTTTCTATACGCCCACTATAATGATACTGGCATACTTTCGTAAGGCTATATGGGTATCAAACGATTCAGCGTATCACTGCGACAAATATAGGCTATAGAAAATTGGCCACGCCCAATTATCTAACAAAACGAAGCTACAGTACATGTCTACAGATCAATATTGATATCAAATTATTCAGTGTTTCATTGAGGTAAACAAAGGCTATGAATTATTGACCACGCCCACTTAAAGCGCCCATTATAACGCTAGAAATGATCTCTGGTATACTTTTGTAAGACGATATGGGTATCAAACGATTCAGCATATCATTTCGACAAATATAGGTTGTACAGAATCGGCCACAAAATTTTTAAAACTAAATTAATTTCTAATTATTCTAATTCTAATTTCTAAGATTTATTTACAAAATAAACTTTTCGACAAAATATAGGAATCAATTGAATAATTGTAATTTTTAAAACACAGTGTGCTTGGAGAGGTTAACACTCTTTTCAAAACACTTTTTAGAGATGAGAAATGCATGAAAATCAGCACAACAAATCCACTTTATGAGATTTTAAGCCATTAAACAGTCGATTTTAGTGGTCAATAACGCGGCTCAATGCAATTTCATTGCTTTTGCTTAACCCACTAGTTGCCAAAATTTTGTTTTTTTTATTTGAACAAATGTAACTTAATTTGTGCAAAAGTAGTTGAAAAATATTGCGACTGGAAGCAAAGTTGTCATATTTTTGTTGAAGCAATGTTTTCAAAACTTTATTTTACTGAAAAGTTTTTTAAGTTAGTTTTGAAGTGTAAGACCAATGTTTGAGAAAGTAATAAAACAATTTATTTGAAAAAATTCATAGGAAACTGATTAGGGCCTCTGGAAGCTAGCAAACCTAAGGGCATACTTGGAGTAGAAAAAATAAGGAAGCTAAGTTTCTAGTTTTGTTTAATTTCAAATATGGTTTAAAAATTAAATAATTAGAAAAATAGAAATAATTTCTTGAACATTTTCTTTCATATTTACAGCTACCAACCAATAGTTTTAGTTGCATCACTTATTAAATCTCGACAACAAAGTTTGATATCAAATCACTGCTTAAATTTGCTAAAAGTTTAAGCATTCTAAGCGTTTACTATATCACCAGCTTTTACCGCCTAGGAAACTCCATCTGGTACTGCTAGGAACCCAACAGGGTCCATGTGTGGTCAATTTGGTCAAAGAGTTTAACCTAACCTAACCTAACTTATTAAATCTCACAAGAATTTTCATCAGAATGTTTGCTTCACACATAAAACATTGAAAAATGTCTTTTCTTTTAGAAAATGTAATTTGTGACTAATGATTATAAACAAAAAATTTACATTTGATTTCATTTTTCAAAAACAATTAATAAAATTAATTTTTATTTTAAATATTTTCTATATTTTTTAATAAATGTTTGCATATTTTTACAATATTTTTACAATATTTAAGGACTTGTTTTGGCCTCTTTGGCAACAAGCGGGTTAAATTTTTGCAAACGCAAAGCAAGTGACGCCAAATCAGTTTTTACGTCGCCTTCTTTGGTCATTGGCCGCGGTCAGTCTTCGTTAGTCACAAATGCATTATTTTTCAATTTCAACTTTAATTTATTCAGGATTATTTTTTTATTTTAATTTTCACTGCAAACTTATTGGTTTTATTTTTTTACTTTTGGTCATTTTCTGCAATTAAATTCAAGCCAAGTTCACTGCACCTGCAACTGTCACTAATTGCAATCACTTCAGGCCAAAGAAAATCGGAAAACCCCCAAAATGTAAAACGAAAAATTAAAGTTTGAATACTTCATCAATGGCGAATTTTTCACAAAACACACGCACACACACACACATCTACACTTTGTCGTTCGCACATCCGTTTGAACGCATCAATTTTTACGCACTTTACTGGCGTAAGCGGCAAACGAGCAACGCGACAGCGGCCGCACTGCCGCACAAACTTTCTTTCGGCCGCTGCAACATTTGCGCCTTGGACGCCGCCTGCCGTTGCACCAAACTGGTCAAGTGACCGAAAGCGGCAAAGAAAATGCAAACTTTCGCTTATCGAATGCCGCGCGCGCAGCAAATGTTGCAAATGTTTCGTTTTATTGCCATGAATGCTGCACCGCTAATTGCTAAAGCTGTTGTTATTGTTGTTGTTGTTTTTGTTGCAAAATTACTTTTGTAGCTCACGTGCTGCCGCTAAGCACGCACACGTCGCTTTCGTTGTGTGTATGTCGCTTCACTTTTGGAACGCGCGTCCGTCGTGCTGAACGAATGCTGCTGCTCGCTGCAAGCGCCGTAACGAAACTGAAACGTTTGCAGGCTGCCGCACAACTGGCCGCCGGCACACAAAGTCGACGCCAGCTGGCCACCCAAACCAATCGTGGCAGACAGTGTGCAGACTGCGCAGACACGATTTTCCAGCATATTTTCACCATAACGCAGCAACAACAATAACAATAACAGCAGCAGCAGCAGCAGCAGCATCGTTGCAACGGTGAAAATTCACCACGTTTTGTGCACGTTTTGCACTTTCCACCTTCGGCTGATTTGGTCGGCTGTCTGCTGTGTAGCTTTTACTATTAAATTTCGTCTTTCTTATGCGTTCACATTCGCCACCCGACCACAGGCCGCCAGTGCGTGTTTGTTGGAGCTGCCAATATTGCACACACACACACACACAAACGCACGAACACGAACAGGAATGAAAACATTTTTGTTGGCGCTCATGTCCTACCACAATTTTACAAGCGCCACAACAGCAGACGCCTTTCGTTGTTCTGGTTTTTGGTGTTGTTGTTATTGTATTTGCTGTTTTCGTTGCAGCTGTTGTTGTTGTTATGCTGTTTCTTGTGTCATAGTACGTCGACTGTTATTTATGAGAATGTTTCAGTTGTTACGGTTTTTGTTGTTGTTGCTGTTGTTGTCAGTCTTCACCTACTATTCGATTGTGGTTTTTGTAATTCTATATTTACAAAAACAATAACAACAATAGTAGCAACAAAATCATTGTTACAACAGTTGTGGTTGTTGTTACACTTCTTCCTCTCCCAGAACCTCATTGTTTATGTTTACTGTTACACATATTCCCCCACAAGGTTGCTGTTGTTGTTACTTTTCCTCCATTTCCACAAACTCGTTGAGCTTGGTTGTTGTTGTTATTGTTACACTTGTATTTCAGTTGTTTCGATTGCTGTCGTTTTTCTTGTGGTTGTTACTCTTCGCCCACAACCTTATTGTTGTTGTTATATTTCTTCTACTACGCACAAACTCCTTGTCATTTGGTTGTGATTGTTGTTGTTGTTACGCTTCTTCTACTTGTCGTTGTTCTTGTTGCTCTTCTTCTACTTGAATAAACACGTTGCTTTTGATCGTTATTTACTTGGTTCTTGTTGTTGCTATTCCTTTTCTACTATCTCTTCTACACTCTGTTTTTGGTTGTGGTTGTTATTCTTCTTCTTCAAGTTTTTAAATCTTGTTTATGAAGATGTTTCATGTGTTTTGGTTGATTTTGTTTTTGTTGTTGTTGTTACACTTATTCAAGTCCACACAAAATCGTTGGTTTGGGTTATTGTTGTTACACTTTTTTTACTTCACACAAACTCATATCTTTTGGTTGTTGTTGCTTCTCTGTTACTCCCACCAACTCGTTGCTTTTGGTTGTTGTTGTTGCTTTTATTCTACTCCTACAAACTCGTTGATTTTGGTGGTATTCGGATGTTGTTTTTGTTACTCTAAATTTACTGATTGGATGCTTTTGTAGTTGTTGTTGTAATAATTCTTCCATTCCCACAAATTGGTTGACTTTTGTTATTCTCACTTTTCTTTTACTGCCACAAATTTTGTGGGTAGTTTTAATTCTTTTTGTTGTTGCTTCTCTTCTACTCCTACAAACTCGGATGCTTTTGTTGTTACTCTAAATTTACTGCTTGGCTGTTGTTGTTGTAATAATTCTTCTATTCGCACAAATTCGTTGAATTTTATTGTTGCCACTTTTCGTTTGCTCCACAATCTTTGTGGGTTGTTTTAGCTGTTTTTGTTGTTACTTTTTCTTCTCTTACAAGCTCGTTGTTTTTGATGGTTGTTGTTGTTATTCTTCTTCTTTAACTTCTATAATTTGGTTGGTTGTCGATATGCTTCTTTTATACTTAACATTTTTTGTTGTTATTCTTTTATTATTAGTATTTTTTTGTTTTTCCTTATTCCTTTTTTCTTCTATTTCTACAATTTGTTGTTTTTGTTTTTGTTAATATTCTTGCTAATGTTTATTCTGTTTATTTGCCTGTGTTGTTCTATTATCGTTTATATGGTTTTGGTGTTGTTGTCGAATTTTCTTGTTGATGTGTTACAGCTTTTACCAGATTAATTTTTCTTTTGAGGTTTTTATTGTCTCTGTGGTTGTTCCTTTATTCGTATTTCATATTTTTAATTAATTTTTTAGTTATTAAATTTGTTTAAATTTTTGTTGTTCAACCTGTTTTTCTCTATCTTTCGTTGCACTCTCTCTCTCCCTGTTGCACTCTATCCTCTTTCTTTCTTTTTGTGAGGTCAATACCAACTCTCTGCAAACATTTCTTCTTTTTCTACAATCATTCTTTCTCTTTTTTAACCATTTATTTTTTAATGTTTGTTACTCTCTCCTTTTTATCCGCTTTTTCTTTCTTTTTGTAAGGTAATTTCAAACTCTACTACCATTTCTTCTTTTTCTACATTCATTTTATCCATTCGTTTCTCTCACATTCAGTTCTTTTACAAATTTTTCATCTCATGCTCTATTTGCATCTTCTTTCTGTATTTTTACCATGTCTTCTTTACTATATTATATTTTTTTAATTACTTTTTGGTTGTTTTCTATTTCTTCCTTTTTCATCTATTTGTAAAAGTAATTAAATTTAAATACAAATCAAGTTGTTGCTCTCTTGTAAGTAGGGATAGACAAGAACGAAGATGAAAAAAATAAAGCGAAAAAGAGAGTTAAGAAGCAAAACAGAAATATTAACTCTTCCACTAGTTAACTCTTTTTACTCTGCCTTTCATCTTCATTCCTGTCTACTTTTGATCACATTGATTTTCGCTCCGATTTATAGTTTGGTTTCTGAATGAAAAGAAAAGGAAGAGTAAAAAATAGCTAAAAAGTAAAACAGAAATATTAACTCTTCTACGTTTTCGTTCTTATCTACTTTTGTTGACAGTGACTTTCGCTCTGAGTTCTTCTGACTTATGCCTATAATGCCCCTATTTCTCGCGCCATGCGTGACTTTAATATCATAAGTCAAACTGTTACCCTTGACTTTTCGCTTACAAAGACAGCTTTTTTGAATCTCTTGAATTCAGTTCTTTAAATTTAAGAATTACTTGTAAATGTAGCTGTATATTTATTTTGTGAATTTATTTTGTAAATCAAATTATTTTGTATTGGCATGGTCTGTAATCTTATATATTAGACTAAATATTAGACTAAATGAATTGATTTATACATAGTTTTATTTTAGAATGAAGAGGAAAGGAAGAGCAAAAAATAGTTAAAAAGTAAAAGAGAAAATATTAACTCTCTTACTTGTTAACTATTTTTACTCTCTGAAGACAAAAGGAAGAATAAAAAATAGTTAAAAAGTAAAAAGGAAAATATTAGCTCTTCTATTTGTTCTGATTCATCATTCATTCATTCGTTTATTCATTTTCATTCTTGTCTACTTTTGTTCACAATCATTTGCGCTCTGATTTACAGTTTTTCTCTGAATGAATAGGAAAGGGAGAGTAAAAAATAGTTTAAAAGAAGAGAAATATTCTTCTATTCACATTTATTTTCTTCCCTCATTTGTATTCCTGTCTCTGCATTTTATTTGCCAATTTCTATTCTTGTGTCTTTGTATTCTATCTTAACTTCCGGCAACTTTACTACTTCTTCTTCTTCTTTCTCTTTCCTTCTCCTTCTTTCTAACTCTTTTGTTGCTTTTCCTACTATTCTCTTTCCTTTGTTACTTTCCCCCTCCATCCGCTTTTCACTCTTTTCCTGTCACCACAATTGCTTGCGTTCTTCTACTGAGCTCATTTTATTGCTTTTGGGTCATTGGTGTTTCAGTTTCCTCGTCACCAGTCGCCATTTACCTCCCAACAGTCCCATCCCTGCAGCTGCATAAATACAATGCCAGCAACAACGACAACAACAATAACAGCAAACCAAAGCCAACCGAAAGACGTTAGCAAAACAAAATCGACAGCCGGCTTTCGTTTGCTTTCCTTCATTTGTTGTCATTGGCGCCCACCGTTGCCGGCTGTCGTTGTGTTGCCAATTTGCTGTCGGCTGTTCGGGGCGGCTGCTCTCTTCGCTGTTGCTGCTCGCCAGCCACAATCACAAATCCTCATATTGCTGTGCAGTGTGTGTGTGTGTGTGTGTGTGTGTGTGTGTGTGTAGCGAGTTTATAAAGCGTTTGTTTGGCCACTGTTATTGTTGTTGTTGTTACTGTTCGCTTTGTGGTTGCCAGTGCAATGGGGCCATCGGTCGCTGCCTGTGCGTCGAGGCGTAAAAGTGTGAAATTACGAATTTGTGAATTACGACGACCAGTTGTGGGTGCGGGATTTTATGGCATTGCATGCCTAATGCGATTTGCGGGGATTTGCATCGATGCGCCTTGGCCATGGCCAACAGCCTGTGTGCGCCGATAACAAGCCAAACAATTACTCAGTGCTGCTGCATGCCGAACGTCTCGCATTGCTTGCACAGCTTGCAATGCCCAAAACACACACACACACACACATACAAACACATTTACCTCATTTCTAATCGCTGCGCAACCAATTTGAGCCAAATTTTTTCCAATGACAAATTTTGTGCCGGTGAGCGAGTTTCAGACGTGAATGAGATGGAAAATTGTTAGCCGAGATTTGAGAATTGAATGAAGGGAATAATTGCAATTATTAATGGCGTTAAGGATGCTTAGAAGCGTCCAGAGCAGCGGTAAATCACTCGGATGGCAGTAACTGAAGCATTCAAAACCATACTAAACTGAAACTTTGCATCTTAACTGATTTTCTTCATGGGATTTTTTATGCTGAACTGAGCTGCTGCGGCCTGAACCAAATAATTAAAAAAAAAAAAGATCTTGTTTGACATGATTGATATAGAAGTTTGTTGTTTTATTCATTCAAACCTTGATTGGTCCACCTTTTTAGTAGCTGTAGTCTTTAAAAAAATCGCTCAAAACCATCTGAAACATATTTGCTTCTCGCTTTCCTTTTTCTTGTTCTTCTTCTTCTAAGCACCCTCGCACGTCTGAATCACTCGTTAGTCACGCAGTGTAGTGTTGTCATTGAATGACACAAAATAATGACCTCTCAGCCGCTTAACTTATTTGGCAAAATTCCATCAAATGCTTCGAACTTTCACACACGCTGCCGCAGCAGTGAAAATTCAGAGCAATTCCAGCAACGAACCAGAAGACGAAAAACATTGCAGTCAGTCGAACCGAATAAGGAGGCAAGTGTTGTGTTATCACCAGAAAACAAACACACACCACCAAATACAAAAACAACAACAATGAAGCATTGACAACAACAAACTAATATCATCAATCAAACCGAAATGGAAGTGAAACCAAAGACACTTTAAGGCAACAGAGAGAAAGGAAGAAACCGTAACAACAACAACAAGAAATCTGTCAAAAATAAAAGCAGCAGCAAAAAAAAATACAAAAACCAAATACAGCAATGGCAGGAGTGAAGCATGTGGCACAATTGAATTTCAATTGCGCCAAAACGTAGTCGAGCGTCGATCGGCTGATGACGATGTGGAAAAAAGTGAAAAGCGCAGAAAAAGCAACGGAAGAGCAAAAGCTGAAAATCCTGTTATGCGTAGTCACAGACGAACGAGTGCGAGGGGGCCACGTACGTGAGCGCACGCCACGAGATGTCATGCGTTCAGCGCCGGCGGGAGAGAGAGAGAAGTGGAGTGGGTTGAGCGGCAAACAAAATTATTCAACGGTGGCAAAGAAAATTGCAGATGCTGTGTGAAAAGCAGTGAAATTTGCAACAGCATCAACTATCGCCGCTGCAACAAATGTAACAAGAGGAAAAATAAGAAGAAGAAGAAGAACATCAACATCAACAACCACAACAACAACAAGGGACAGCAACGCTATGAAAGCTGCTTGTTGTGCAGCGAGTGCAAATAAACTGCAACCTCGACACATGGTTTAGTTGCCAGAGTTGTTGTTTTTGTTTAAATGGTGGCTATGGTTGTTACTGTTGCTATTGTTGTTGTAAAGTTGTTTTTTTATTGTTTGGTCTTCTAAATATTTACTTTTTAGTGTTTTATGTTCAGCCACAAGAAATTTCATTAAATTCTGTCTGCATTTCGTCTCCAAGGCCAAAAAACCTTGGTCCAACATTTCGGGAACAACGCTACAAGTATTTCTAGTTAACGTTTTTCCATTTTTATTGTGTTTATTTTCTAAGATTTTTCAATTTTACTTGTCATTATTTATCATAATTATTACAGCAATGAATTTTGAGTAATTTCTTTGAGCATTAACTCTTTCACCACTAATGGGGCTAATGAAATCCAAACGAATTTTTTTACTGTATCATGACATTGCATCCGTCAAAATATAAATATATTAAATTGGAATATATAAAAACAGACTACCAGACCACAGCTGTGACTGTGGCCAACCATATAACTAAATATTTATAATTTGTTGGAGACAAAATCTGTTTCAAAATCAACAATTATATAACAAAGTTGATAGTCGACATCGATAATTATGTAAAATGTTGCCAAATAAACTGTTGCTCTCTCACACATTTTTATATTCACACTCTTTCTCCAACTTGATAAGAAAGTGTCAACTCTTTACAATCTTCTATAATGAATTTAACAAACTAGTGTCGATCAATTTTCTAAGCCCTTGCTAAGGTTCTTTGAAAGCGACAGTAATGCTGCAAACAAAGTACAGAATCAGAATATTTTTATGGAAACATGGAGACAATTTTGACCACCACCCGGTCATACCAACTCTATAGAGTTATTGGGTCGTTGGTCATACGAGAACTCACCACAGTTGTGGCAGTTGCTAACCATAGAACTATTTCTAGTTTGAAGGCCACACAAGCAAATCAATTGTAATCAGCAGTTTTGTTAGTATTTCAGTTAAAACTTACTAGTTTTATACATTTTTACTTTTTGCCATTTATTTTAAATTGATTTTAGAACAATCAAATGTATATAAAAGAATTCTTAACAGAGGAATTTCATTAAAAACTCTTAAATTTGTGATTAGACTCATAAAAAAATATGATTGTGGTGCGTTTGGTGCCGTTTTCATTATAATAAATTAGTTGACTACAAGCCAACAATTGAATCCAATGCCATCTTGTAGTCTTGTGGCCCTGTTGCTGTCGTCTTCAATGTGTTCTGGCCATTAGCTCACTTTTAAATAGTTCACGTATTGCATAGATTTCAAAGTCGTGAAAAGATTAAGCAATTCGGCATTTTAACCCTTTAATGCAAGGTGTGGAAACATACATGTATGAGTCCATACATGTCTTCTAATTAAACTCCGTATAGTCTTTTTGTAATACTAAACGGTGACCAGATATAAGTGATAGTTTTTCCAATAGTGATGTCTCAGCAACTATTAAATATATCAATGACGATTAAATGTCAAATTATTTAGTGTTTAGTTTGCCATTTCTTTATGCATTGTTTTGCGTTTGTTGAATTAAAAAAAAAATATTATAGAAAATGCAGAAATGAAATGAGTTGAGTGCATAGGCAATTTTTTGAACCGTTGAAAAGTTTCAGCGTGAGTTCATTTTTTTGGGTCTTAAGCCACCAACCATACCCGGATTGGTGCAAAGTGAAGAAAACTTAGCGGGGAACAACAATCGAGACACCATTGCCAAAATAACGCCACACATAATACCGAGTTATTAAAAATTGGACCAACCGCTTAAAGAACTGTCAGCAAAGCCAGGGGGCCTTTTGACTGATGTTTTCACAAAGGGGTGGTTTTGGAGGGGGTTAACCCCCCAAACACAAAAATTGCTGATACAAAATATGGTTTCGAATGGTGTTCGGCTCAAAAGATGTATGCAAAACCCTCCCAAAACGAAGTGGTGTGCGCCACTGTACTCTTCCATACATAATGACATGAATTTAGCTTCAAAATTAAGGGGGTCAATACGTGTAAACGGTATATTTTTGGAATCGTGCATACGCCGGAAAAAATTAATGCAATGTACAATTTTTTGTTCATTCTTTTATTAAAAGGTAGCAGTGCAAGAAACAATTTTTTTGTTTTTTGGTGTGCTCAAAATGGCGGCGGTGGTGGGGGTCCAACGTTGGGCCCAAATTGTAGTAGAAGTTGTCCCGGCGACCCAAACATCATCTGAAAAAATATTGCTATTAGTTATTATGAAAAAATATATGTACCTTCTAAAGCAACTAACAAAAAAAATGTTTTCTCGAAAATACAAAAATACGCTCCAACCGAAAAAAATTACCTTTTTTCCTTAATTTCCCGAAAATTGCGCCGCGGATTTCGCCAAAAACAATGAAATTTTTAGTTACTTCAGAAGTTCTACAAGGTGCGTCCCAAAGTAAACAGGACTTTTGCAATAGGGACGTTTCTGGTGGCGCCATCTATGTGTGGGGACATGCGTTGGAAAGGTACATCTTTCATTCACATACTGTCTAAATTTCATGACATTTGGTCTAGTAGACGCCGAAATATCCCGCTCAATGTGACAGTATGTTTTTAACTTTGGTACGAGAATGTCGATCGAACAAAGAGCTAATATTAAGTTCTGTTTTAAACTTGGTAAAACTTTTACCGAAACGTTTAAATTGTTAAAGCAAGTTTATGGTGATGATTGTTTATCCCGTGGCCGTGTTAATGAGTGGTTGAATCGATTCAAGAATGGTCGTGAAGACTTGAATGACAACGAACACGTCGGCCAGTCGAAATTTGTGATTACTGACGATGCCATCAAAACTGTGCGTGATTTTATCAAAATGCAGCCAAAATCATCATTGGAATTGATGGAAATGGAATTGAACATCTCCAAAACATCAATTGATCGCATTTTAACCGAACATTTGGGTCTCCGTAAAGTGTGTTCTCGCTTCATTCCGCACACTTTAACCGACGACCCAAAAGCGCAGAGAATTGAGCACGCAAAAGACATCGTTCGGGAAGCCAGACGTGATCCAAATTTCTTGTTCAACATCGTAACCGGTGACGAAACGTGGTGCTTTCAATATGATCCCGAAACAAAGCGTCAAAGTGCCGAATGGAAGCACCCAGATGAGCCAAATCCGAAAAAAACCCGCCGTGAGAAGTCAAAAATCAAAACTCATCTCATTTGTTTCTACGATTCAAAGGGAATAATTCATCGAGAGTTTGTTCCACCGGGAAAAACAATTAACGCTTTGTTTTATGTTGAAGTTTTGAAGCGTTTGGTGCATCGCATTCGTCGTATTCGGCCAGAATATCGCGAGGAAGGAAGTTGGCGTTTATTGCATGATAATGCACCGGCTCACAGAGCCCTAGTTACGACCGATTATTTGACCAAAAATCGCATTTTTACCATCAATCATTCACCGTATTCGCCTGATATGGCTCCCTGTGACTTCTACTTATTCGGTCAGTTGCATTTGCCGATGAAAGGAAACCGTTATAAGGACGTTGAGGACATCCAAAAGGCTTGTACCAACATTCTGAAGGCGATGCCGGCCGATGACCTAAAACACTCATTCCAAATGCTTTTGGACCGTGCAAAACGTTGTATCGAAGCAGAAGGAGAGTATTTTGAATAAATAAAAAGAATTATACAAAAATAATCATCCGTTTTCTTTATTTTATAAAAGTCCTGTTTACTTTGGGTTGCACCTTGTATGTTTCAAAAAGTTGCAAATTTTATATCAGTGGGACTAAAACTTGCCGAGATATTCTACTTCCATAATCAAAAACCAGTGTTTCCAAATAATTCGGTTTAAACTTTGCGTTACCGATATCATGCGGAACGAATTGACCATCAATAAAGCGCTGATGCAGGGGAACGGGTCATCAGAATTAAAAACCACTTGAGGGGGATATTCTTAAGACCCCCCTGGAGTCTATTTCACAAAACCAAAAAAATTTTGAAAATTTTGTAAATTTTCACGCATTGACCCCCTTAAGACAGAATTCATTTTATATTTAATTTTTTATTATTTAAATTTCTTGTTCTTTTCTGGTCACCCTTTATTTAATAGACATTTTTTAATATGGATTTCTGTTAGTAATTTGCATCAAAAAGAAAAACTTATGTTTATTAAACAACCAAGAAAATCTGTGATAACAACGAACACGTCGAAGAATGAAGATTTTTTTGTTACAGTGTATCTGTAAATTTATTAGACATTTTTCTGTAGAATAAATTAAATAAATAAATAAATGTATTAGTCTTTAAGACATTTTTCTGTGGACTAAATTAAATAAATAAATAAAAAATTAAATATATATTATAATAAATAAATAAATTATGTGATAACAAAAGTTTTGTTTTGTTTCTCTTTTACTTAATAAACCACAACTATTTAAAATAATTAATGCATTTAAGGACCATCTTGTCATATTTCTTGTCCTTGTTTTAATAAAACTAATGTTTGATTTGAACATTTTTCGTATTTAAGTTTTCTTAATTTTATATTTGTTCCTTCAACCACAGATTTCTCTATTCTGCTCAGAAGTTTAAATTGTCACAATTCTCACTCTTCCTCTCATTTACTTCACGCTGTGACTCTCTTAAAGCCAGAACTAGCAGCAGTGCTGTTGATCTTTGCACGGAAGAGAGCATAAAGTTTGCCCATCCATACAAAGATCTCAGATCTTTATGTGAGCATAATGTATCAACTAATTGACTAACAAAGAAGAAACCATACAACTGAAAAGAAAAAAAACTACAAATCTATTAAATAAAAAAATGTTGCTACTGTGTCCGAAAAAAGCACAAATACATACATAAGTATATGAAATATGACAACTGTGATCACATCTCAAAGAGTTTGTTTATTGTTTCCTTTTTTAAGCTAAAATTGTTTACCATATTTTTCACACCTTAAGTAGCCAAACAATTGCGCGCTCTTTCTCTCTCTCTCTCTCTGACTCTTAATACGCACAAATATATGTAAATAAATAACTTGAAAAAATTCAAAAAATTCAACGGGAATGTTCGCACCGGCTCCATCGCCAGCTTCAACATTGACGCCCTCAGTCAGTTGCCGTCTTTTGCTCGCTTCGCTTGATTCCATAATTCACCCATTCCACGCCATGTTGCGCGTGAAAAGTTCCACTGCGTTGGCGCTCGCGCTGTGCTGCATCGCTTGGCGACATGTCGAGACGGCGCGCATACTCGGCTTCTTTCCCTCGCAATCGAAATCGAATTTACTTGTGCACTGCGCCATTGCCGATGCGCTGCAGCAGGATGGCCACGAGGTGATCGTCGTTGGCAGCATGCCCAACGTTTATCCAGCTGCCAAGTACACCTACTATGAGTTCCGTGGAGCGCGCTTCAGCGATGAATATCTGCGCGATTCGTTGTTCTTTCCGCGCCCCATTTGGCGACAGTACCCATCGCTGGTGGCCGAAGTTGCAGTAATGGGCAGCAAAAATATGTACAACAACGATGTGGAGCGAGTTCTGAAGCAGGAGTTGAAAATCGGTTTCGATCTGGTCATTCTGGGCTATTTTCTAAACGACTTTCATTTGGGTCTGGGCGGCAAATTTCGCTGTCCCATCATTGTCTCATCGACGGTGCCGCCAATGTTTGCCACCAATGTGATGGTGGGCAATCCGCATGAGGTTTCCTATGTGCCGTCACATCTCAGCAACTTTGCGCAGCCCATGGAATTTGGACAACGCGTTTGGAATTACTTCGTTTCAATGTACGAACAGTTGTGGGTGCGTTACTGGATGGACAGAACCATGAATTACTACTACAAGTAAGTGTTTGGGGTTCTAAATCTGTTTGCGAGATGAAAAATGTTTTAAGTAAAGTTGGATATCCTAATTTGGAAATATGGTGGGTTATCCGTTAGGCCATGGAGGCCCATATAAACAGCTAAGTAAGATCTTAACTCGGACTCAGACAGTCTAATTTGGGGCTTTAAGCTGTGAATGTGAAAACGTTCACTTCCCCAGAACCGTAGTAGGGCCGGATTACCTACTAACCCATGATGATGTTTTTTCATAACCCGTTCATAGAAATATTCTTATGTAATTTTAATGTCCTTTATAGTCTACCAGACATGTTCCAATTTAAACTGATCTCACTTTCACTGCAGAAAATGTCTGTGCATAATTACTTCTTTGAGTGTTAACTTTAGTGTTTTATTCTTCTATTTATATTCCACTGGTAATAAGGTAAAATTTTTTATTTTTGCAAAAATAAAACCCTGATTATACAGCAAAACAAAACAAACAAACAAATAAAAGAGAATACAAAGAGCAACTTAAACTAAAGCAAAGCGAGCTTCTTATCAGACTTTATGAGCACCAAATCTATAATTATCAATAGCAGCCAAAAGAGTCTCTAGGCTGAGCACTTTTGAGCACAACGACTTTTGAACTGAACGACTTATGGCCCAAAACACATTTAAAACTGCAGCAACAGCGACACACGACTACAAAATGGTGTCAGCTTGAAACATTGCCTTGTAGTCAACTACGTGATTACAATTAAAGCAACTGTGGTCGGTAGTTGTCAAAATAATCATCTTCATAGAAACATTCTGATTCTGTATTTTGACAAATGTGTAGTAGTGTAGTTGTTGTAGTTAATGTGTTTGCAGCATTGCTCAAGTCGCCTTAGAATTTTAAAAAGAGCTTAGAAAAGTGACCTGCACTGGTTTATTAAACTCGTTATAGAAAAGTGTAAAGAGTTGACAAATTCTTATCAAGTTAGAAAAAGAGTGAGAGCAACAGCTTATTTGGAAAAAAGTACATAATTATTGTGCTAAGAGGCCTATTGATACTCTGAACTTTGTAACATAGCTGTTGAACAAATTTGTGGCTCAAATTTTGCCAATACATTACTGAGACATTGAATGTGTATTCATGTAATTTTAATTCGATTTCATTAATTTTGATATAAACACAATTGTGAAAAAATTACTTAATAAACAATATAAAATATTAATAAAATTGGTGCACATAATTATAAAAAACTTAAAATATAATTCAAATAAAAAGATATAAATAAAATATGTATAAAATTATCATATAAAAATTTAAATAAATAAAAATATATTAAATAAAAATAAATATTATTTCTAATTATTTTTTAATGATTTATTTGTAACTTAATTTAAAAATAAATAAAAAAAATAAATATAAATAAAAAAAAATAAAATTAAAATAATCAAATAATAAATAAAATATCAATACAAAACAAAATATTTATAAAAATTTTCTCTAAAACTATAAATAAATAAAAATAATATTTATTTGTATTTCATATCAAATAAATATTATATTATTATTTATTGTATTTCATATCAAATAAATATTATTTATCATTAATTTATGTTCTCAATGATTTATTTGTAACTTAAAAATATATAAAATAAAATATACATAATAAATACAATATACTTATATAAAAATATTCAATACAATTATAAATAAATTAAAATATATATAATTTATTTTCTTAATGATTGATTTGTAACTTAAAGTAAATATAAATAAAAAAATTAAATATAAAAAATAAATAAAAAATTAAATATATGTAAAAAATATTCTACAAAAATACAAATAAATAAATATATATTACATAAAAATAAATATTACTTATTATTAAATTATTTTCTTAATAATTTATTTTTTAATTAATTAGTTAATTAAATTAATTCAATATATTTAAAAATATTATACACAAATATAAATAAATAAAAATGTATTTAATTAAAAAATAGTATTTATCATTAATTTGTTTTCTTAATCCTTTATTTGTAGCTTAATTTAAATATCAATAAAATTAATAAAAAAGAAATAAAAAAAAATAAAATTAAAATAATAAAATACAGTCGTGTCTGGGTAAAGTGATCACCCTATATGGTGAACACCTCGATATAGTGAACACCCAAATTTTGACATGGAGCCTCAAAATTTTGAAAACAATTTCAAAACGAGTTTTTGAACAAAAATGTTAACCTTGATATAGTGAACAACCTCAATACTCTGAACAGGCCTTGCAATAATTAGTTCACTATATCCAGACACGACTGTATAAATAAAAATGAAATATTTATTAGTCACCATTAATTTATTTGCTTAATGATTTATTTGTAACTTTATTGAAATATACATTAAAAAATAAAATATGTATACAAAAGAATGATATAAAAAATATAAATAAAAAATAAAATAAAGATAAAAATATTCTACAAAAATATAAATAAATAAAAATTATAAATAACATAAAAATAAATTAAATTGTTTCCTTAGTGATTTTTTTTAACTTAATTTAAATATAAATAAAAAAATAAAATATAAATAAAAGTAAAAATATTAAAAGTAAATAGAAAATAAAATATAAATATAAATAAAAAAAATACGAAAAATGTTAATAAATAAAAATATATGAAATAAAAATAAATATTTTTGATCATAAATGAATTTTTTAGTGATGTACATGTAACTTACTTAATTTATTTTCTTGATGATTCCTTTTGTTTGCCACCTACGCTAATTTGCTTTTAACTATTTGGCTAACGGTGCTTATGAAACGCTATTCAAGTCCACCAACAATAAACATTGTCTTACTGTCTTCAAGTCTTTGTATTTCTTCTCTCATTAGAAGTCATTTTATATGAACAAAGTTGCCAGATATTTAAGAAATGAGTGTCTCTAATGCTGCTAGAGTTGCAAATGATAAAAATACTAATCATTGTATGGAAATTGAATGACTTGCTGAATGTTTGAGTTGTAAATTCTACTTTTAAGTCAGTTTCAGTTCTAGAAAGCAAGAAAAACCTCTCTTTTATTTATCTAATAAACTACCTACTCCTATTTATCTCATTATATAAAATCCTTCAGACTGAGCACACACAATGCACCAATACCAGGAAATCTTCAATAACACTATTGCTTTCTTTTTAGCCTAGTAAGAATGATTCCATTTCGGTCAAATACGCACCGTTTTGCCATTTTTAAGATAATAAAAAATGAGTGAATATATGTAATCATTCTAACTATGCTAAATTAAGCCAGTTACTGAACAATTCCAAGTATTGATGTATTATGTGTACTCGGTCTGAAAGGATTCTAACCATTGGAATAAGTATGCCATTCTCAGAGAAACCCTCGTGCCAATTGGCAAGAAATTGGGGCAGTGGATTTTCAGGAGCTTTTCTTAAAGCCAATTTTTTACCAGCAAAAGCATTAGCTATACACAGAGACAGAAGGTAATCACTTAGTGCCGGATTTGGACTATAAGGTCAAAGCCCAAGATTCTCTGAACCAAGCTCCCGGAGCTTCTGACGAGCCACTATCGACCTGTGACCTGGCGTTGTTTTGATGGAACACAATTTCTCTCTTATGGGCCAAAGCTGTCTGCTTCTGGGCGATGTTCCAATTATTGACAGTACACTTCTGAATTAAGAGTTTGGCCGTAGAGAAGCCCCTCACAGTAGATGCACCCCTACCAATACCACCAAACACACAGCAAAACCTTCCTTCTTTCAATCCCAGCTTGGCTTCATCCAGCTTGAATCCCAGTGATTCATTTTCACTTGAAC